>WBMV01004086.1:1983-13048 GCA_013396655.1 Campylorhamphus procurvoides
AAATGCTTAGATCAAATTTGTTTCCAACCCACTCTGGCCAGATCTGTTGTTATCTCAACCCTTTGTGCCCCACATTGAGTGCCAATTAAAGCTGTTGTGGTTTCGGAATGGTATTCCCCAATTTAGTGTTCCCACTGAAACCACTCCAAGTCCCTTCCACACATCATGCCACTGATGCTATGTGGAGCAAGTGGGTTACTCTGATCACACAGCATGCTCGAATAGGAAACCCCAGTCTCTGAGGGATCTAGGAAGTCATCACAAACTGGCCTGAGGGTGAAAATTTTGGATTATTATCATCATAAGACGAGAAGGAAAAGGTGACATGTTGAAGAGGGCCCACCATATAATCAGCTATCAGAAAATGAAAAATGATATGCTCTCTTTACTGACAGTTCCTGCTATATTATGGGGCTACATAAAAAATGGAAAGCTACTGTATGGAGTCCTACACAGCGAGTCATAGAAGCTATTGAGGGACAAGGTGGATCAAGTCAGGTTGCAGAAATGAAAGCTGTCCAGCTAGCTTTAGATATCACTGAACAAGAGAGATGGCCAGCGCTTTACCTCTGCACTGACTTGTGGATGGTAGCAAATGCTCTGTGGGAGTGGCTAGACCAATGGAATAAGACCAATTGTCAGCGCAGAAGGAAACCCATCTGGGCTGCTGAATTGTGGCAAGACAATTGTGGGGTAGAGAAGCTGGTTGTAGAAGTGCATCACGTAGATGCACACGTACCCAAGAGTTGGGCTACTGAAAAACATTGCAGCAACAGACAGGTGGATCAAGATGCCAAGATTAAAGTGTCTCAAGTGGATCTGGACTGGCAACATAAGGGTGGATTATTTCTGGCTTGGTGGGCCCATGATGCCTCAGGTCATCAGGGAAGAGATGCAACATACAGATGGACTCATGATCGAGGGATGGATTTAGCCATGGACACTATCTCCCAAGTTATCCATAACTGCTAAATATGCACTGCAATCAAGCAGGCCAAGCAGGTAAAGCCCCTGTGGTATGGGAAATGATGGTTGAAATATATATATGGGGAGTCCTGGCAGATCAGTTACATAACACTCCTGCAGACCCGCCAAGGCAAGCACGACGTGTTTACAGTGGTGGAAACAACCACTGGATGGCTGGAGACATACCTCGTGCCTCACGCCACTGCCCGGAATGCCATCGTGGGCCTTGGAAAGCAAGTCCTGTGGCAACATGGCACCCCAGAGAGAATCGAGTCTAACGATGGGACTCATTTCAAAAATAGTCTCATAGACACCTGAGCCAGAGAGCACGGCATTGAGTAGGTATATCATATTCCCTATCATCTACCAGCCTCTGGGAAAATTGAATGGTACAATGGTCTGTTAAAAATCACATTGAAAGCAATGGGTGGTGGGACCTTCAGACATTGGAATCTACATTTAGTGAAGGTTGCCTGGTTAGTTAACACTAGAGGCTCTGTCAGTTGAGCTGGCCCTACCCAATCAAAACCATAAAAAGCACTGGGTTACAATTTGGGAAATATATGAACTTAGGAAACAGTCTACAGTTCTTAAACTATATGCTTAATATTAATACAGTAGTTAGATGCATATTGCCTGAAATCTCATTTCCTAGTAAGTACAGAAAAAGATCAAAAGCTGAATCTTTAACTTCTTTCTGAGTTGTTCAACAATGCATGTCTTCAATGTTATGTGATCCAAGATGCTACCAACATTAAAGCATTATGTATTAGTACAGTGTAACTGAAATTCCTTATCTAAAACTAAGAGGAAAAAAAGAGCAATTACATTTGGTTTATTCATTATAGTGGTGAAGGCAAGGTTTTGAATCACAGAATTTCATCATAAATGTGCGCATACTTCTCCAATATGAATGTATATGTAGACAAGCACTCAAAAGGGGATTATCACTTTACATAAAACTATTAACAAATCAAAGATAATACAATAGTATAATGCAGCCTCAAAGAATATTTAACAGTAAACAATAAACAGTATTTCAAAGGTCTGAAATGAGAATTGACCAAAAAAAATAGTATCTAGTTGTTATTTCCCTCCAACATCATGACATATCCTCTTTATAGACTACGCTGTTGGTACCACTCCATGACTACTTAGACAACCCTTTTACTGATCACTGTGCTAGGATCCCACAACATATAATGCTAACAGAAAGGAAAGGCTCTCTCCTGCAGCAGGTCCCAGGACTCCTGCTCTGATATATAGAGCTACTCATTCTTATCTCAAGCAGAGGCCTGAACAGTTGCACCTGTAGCACAAGCACTGCTATAGGAGAAATATATATCTAAAACCCTGAATGAGGTTAAATTTTTTTCTTAAGGCATGGGGGGGGGGGCATAGTAGCTTAGAAGTTCATTTGAGCAAACATTCTTCTGTTTTCTTGATGGATGAATTAAGGTATATGAAGACTTGAGTTTAAAGAATAGGAAGCCTGTCTAAAGGAAATATTCTGTAGTCTGAAAAAAGTATCTTAATTTTAAATTTAATAATTTGGCAAATTTGAATACTATAAACCCCACAAAATTAGCAACATTTCTGAATAATAAAATATTCAATAATGTATATTTGTGGGGAATAAATTGTATATAAAATTTCAGTTCACCATATGAATCAATTTGAACCCTTTCAAGCTAGCACTGTCTTCAATGCTGTATAGATTTATTGCCACTGATACAAGACCTACTAAAAGCATACATTTTAAACGAATACAAAAATGTTTTTTCATATGATTTTTTGTACACAACTACTGCCTTTAACATCCACTAAGTGCAAAACAACACAGATCACTTTACACTACTGTAGCAACAATGCATTCATATTGTTCCTTAGTCCTTAGTAGTCAGCCTGCATAAGACACAAGAAAAAGCACAGTGAAGCTCACAAAAATAGACTAGAAGTCAACCTGTTCTTGAAAAAAAATGCACTATAATGGAAGAACACCACAGTTCTTTAATTCAACTGACATAAGTGACGTTTGTTTTTTGTTGTTTTATTTTGGGTATTTGGGATTTCTGTCTTCTTCTGTTGAATCAACTCACATAGAGTAGACACAAGCAAAATTAAGTAAAATTAAGACAGCAGTGGGTAGCTAAAACTTTATGAAGTATTTTTCCTCCCTGTAATTTGTTTTCCTATACCTGAGGTAGTTGCAAAAACAAAATCATAATTTAAACACCAGCTAGGACTCATCACTTAGACTTAAAGCTTCTGGTTTGGTGGGGTTTTTCCTCACTTTAAAATTAAAAATTATGTTTCATCTCACCCAAACTATCTTTGATGTTAAAGACAGCAGAGATTTAGAGTTCTCACTACATGAAGAAAGATGGTGATGGGGAGGAAGAGGGTTAGCTGATTCAAAATGTGACAATAGATTAACTTCCATCAAGCTGGCTGGTTCACTGTTGACTTTTATATGTTTATTCTCCTTTACTGTCTATGAAATCAATGGGAGAAGTATGAAAGGATTTGAACACATCATCGTCCTTTACTGTAACCGGGGAAGAATTGGTCAAGTAGTGTCTGCAATATCTTGTTAGGAACCATGGCGTAGCTCTTTCCAAGGTCATAGCGGCAGGCAGGACAGGTAAAAACTTCAGCTCGGAAAGAGCGCTGTAAACAGCTCTGGGGCATACAAAGACAAAGAAGTAAGTGTTATAGTTTTTGCTTTACATCAAAAATTTAGCTAGCAAAAATTAAGTAATTGCTAGGAACCAAAGATGCAGTTTCCCACATTTCCAGAAACAGCAAGTTCTTACTGAGTTATCTTGCCATATTTCTGCCTTTACAACTGAAATAATGTACTGGGTCTGGCTGGAATGGAGTTAATTGCTGAACAGTGCTTGCACAGTCTCAGAGCTTTCTCTTTCTCATTCTGCCTCTCCAGCAAGTAGGCTGGGGATGAGCAAGAGGTTGGGAGGGGACACAGCTGGGACAACTGACTCAAGCTGGCCAAAGGGATATTACATGCCATTTACTGTCATGCTGGAAGGTGGTCTTTCCAGAGTAATCATTTCTTGGAGATTGGCTGGGCATTGGTCTATTTGTGAGATGTGATAAGTGAATGCCTTTGCATCACTTTATTTTTTCCTTTTCTTTTTTTTCTCTTCACTTATTAAACTGTCTTTACCCATGTGTTTTTCTCACTGTGGAAAGGATTGAGTGAGCAGCTGATGGGTGCCTATTTGCTGGCTGGAGTCAATTCATCACAAAGTACTTAACCAAAGAAATCTTTTGATTAAGAGGCAAAGCCCTGAGTCTGTCAGGAATTAAAAATGTTACTACTGAGATACTTCATTTTCCCTAATGTGTTCCTGTGAATCAGTCCGTAGTTTCTTTCTAGCATTTCTGTTAGAGTGCTGTAAGTATTCCAGTTTCATTTCAAGATGTAGCTGAACATACAGGTGTATAACATTTTGGCTAACAATCCATAGCTACTTCATCTCTATGACAAGACTCAGTGTTTAAGCCTCATGAGTAGAATAAAATAGGTTTCAGACTACAGTATCTAAAATATGATTACTAATGTTGCCTTTTTTTGTTTGTTTTCCCAGACTGCAGACAGTCCTAGCATATAAGTAAAATATGAAAACTTTATGAGGGCTAATCTTTGCACAAACAACAATACTGCCAGTCTATGCCTTAAAACATTAATTGGATGTTACTTAGTCATTGATAGCTTCAGATTCTATGCTTTAAAGTTGCTGCCATTAAACATTCTCCATGTTTTTTCCACCACTCTTTATATCAACCCCATCATAATACTTTACCTCTATGTAACAAGCAGCTCTTTGAAGGAGCAGTCTTGCTCTATTCTAATTTCTTAGATACATAAAATTAACTTAATCTTATTATACCAACATCTAGGTCCTGGAACAAACCAATTGCTAGCATAGCTCCACTACTTACAATGGAGTAATAAACATGATACATCATGTCTATAAGGAATTATACTAAATACATTTCCACTTTTTTTTTACATAAAATTAAAACTGATTATATGGCAGCCACACAACTGGGAGCAAACATGTTACATTTCTTGCTCAGACTGCTAGACAATAATTATTTTCTTCCTAAAATGTATGTTGGTTTTGGTGATCAGTGTCTCAGGGCCAAGAACACAGTCCAGAGCAACACAGGGATTATTCTTACTTTACAGACGTTGTGGAGACACTCTGTTGTCACTGGCTGGTAAACCAGCTCCTGACAGCAGACACACATAAAAGATTGTTCCAATTTCTTCAGAAAATTCTAGTATAGAGCAAAAGAAGAAAAAAGTAGAACTATTAGAGGCAGATTCACAAATATGCAAACAAAAAAGGGCATTTTTAGCTAAAATTATTAGTTTTTTTAAAAAACCCTAATTTTCCTAACAATTGCAATTATTACCCATATTTAAATTATAAATTCACAACCAAATTCACAGACCAAAACTCAGTAAAAAAAAATTGCCTTCATAGCATTTGGTAAATGCAGAGATGCATTCATGAGATACTTCTTTAACATTTTTGTTACTCCTCCCAAACTCACAGTTAGCATCATCTCATAGTGCTACACAACTTCTAGGAGTTCTTAAATCTCCTAAATAAAATTAAATATTCAGTGTGATAGGACAGCTTGACATTGCAAAGATTGCTTACACTCAAACTTTTCTAGTGTGACCATCGTGTCTCAGACCAAGTTACAAATTTCCTTCCAAAGCCTACCACAATTGTTCCTGTATTCATGGACATTTACATAAGGACATTCCCACATCCTCTGCTATTACCTCTACCTGTCTTCTGCTCATTCCCTATATTATTGTTGTTCACAGCTTCTTGTTCATTCTTATTTCCTCAAAAGTGAACCTCTATAGTGTTCAGTGGAAAGTATACATTTAATATATTATGTTTATTACATTAAAAAAAGTTTGGAAAGCTCATATCCTTCACATCCATGAGAAGTATTGTGGTTAACAAAGTATTTCAAAAACAAGACCAGGAACAATTAATTTCCCTGCTTTTCATAGAATGGCCTGGGTTGGAAGGAACCTTAAAGACCATCTAGTTCCAAAGCCCCTGCCATGGACAGGGACACCTTCCACTAGACCAGGTTGCTTAGAGCTCCATCCAACCCAGCCTTCAACACTTCCAGGGATGGGGCATCCACAGCTCTCTGGACAACCTGTGCCAGTGCCTCACCACCCTCACAGTAAAGAATTTCTTCCTAACGTCTAATCTAAGCCTACTGTCTCAGTTTGAAGCCATTCCCCCTTGTTCTGTGTATGCCCTTGTAAAAAGTCCCTCTTCATCTTTCTTTTAGACTCCCTTCAAGTACTGGAAGGCTGTAGTTAGGTCACTCCAGAGCCTTCTCTTATCCAATCTGTACAAACCCAATTCTTTGAGTCTTTCTACATAAGAGAGGTGCTCCATCCCTCTAATCATCCTGGTGGCTCTCTGGACTTGCTCCAACAGGTCGATGTCCTTCCTGTGCTGGGGACCCCAGAGCTGGATTCAGTACTCCAGGTGAGGTCTCATGAAAGCAGAGTGGCAGAATCCCCTCCCTCATCCTGCT
The DNA here is from genome assembly GCA_013396655.1 of Campylorhamphus procurvoides. Taxonomy (NCBI): domain Eukaryota; kingdom Metazoa; phylum Chordata; class Aves; order Passeriformes; family Dendrocolaptidae; genus Campylorhamphus; species Campylorhamphus procurvoides. The sequence goes on from WBMV01004086.1 coordinate 8,560, forward strand.
GTCCACACTGCTTTTGATACACCCCAGGATACAATTGGCTCATGTCCAGCCTCTTATCCACCAGCACCCCCAAGTCCTTCTTGGCAGAGCTTCTCTTGACCTGTTCATTCCACAGCCTGTACTGATACCAGGGGTTACCCCGATATCAATTTTCCAGAAGTCAGAGAACTAAAATTTTGAAGGTTATTCAGTTATACATTATTATAATTAAGAACAAAACAGAGATCCCATCAAACCTGATTCTTTGCACAAGTCAGAGAATTTGGAACCTGATATCTGTATTTAGTGGTCATCGCTATAATTTTGCACATCAGTGATGGCTAAGTGATTGCTGCTGCTCTACAAAGGGAAAGCAAAGCACTGTATACCTCTTTCACTAAGAAATTCACTTTTGCACCTTCTGGAGGTATTTAATTGGTTTCTTGAGTCCTCACTCTGAAATAATCTGCAATAGGTAAAAGAACCTTCCTGTTTTGCAGTTTTCTCAGAGCAATTCTGAAGAACATGGGATAAATTTTGTGCCACAGATTTTACACATGCAAGCATACTTAGAGTCTCAAGCATATTCACTGAAGTGTAGAAGTGTAAAAAACAGATCTAAAGTTACTCAAAATATAGTTCTTTTCAATAATTTTAATAGTATCAGATTCATCTCAACCCAAAACTTATAATTAAAGTTGAACTGTTAATTCAGGCATTAAGATTTATATTTTCATTGCAGCTATCTAGTGGTAGCTGTGTGATTTCCACTGAAATTTTTATATGGCTATCACCAAGGGCAATCAAAATTATGAGCAGGAATCTATAGAATAATAACTTTCTAGTAACTGGATTTCTCTTAAGATAGTGTTTTCTGTGGCTTTAGAAACACACAACTGCAGTATTTTGTCACATAACTAAGTCAAAAGTCTAATTATTTACAAACATCAGACAACTCACTAATAAACAGCTTATAACTTTACAGTATCAGCTCCTATACAAGTACAGTAGTATTATAGCAATAGTAGTATTGTAAGTGGAAGAACAAGGAGTTACCAGATGTTTTTTTCTGTCAAAGAAGCAAAGTAAATAGCCCCTGGCAATACACAAATAAAGTGATTTTGTACGTTCATTTTTAAGCATCCATTCTCCATATAATATTTTGTTCTTTCACTGACTTGATAGTGGCCTTTAGCATTCTGATATCTTGATTTCTTTTTCTTCTGCAAAACAGCTAAAATAACTATGAATTGGAACATCAATAAAGCTAATTAATGCTCAAGGGCATAATATTTTGTAGGATACTCCATCAGAGACTAATTTAAAAAAAATCCACAGATATCTTCAAACTTGAACTATCCTTGCTATTTTCTTGACAGCTGGGGAGGGAAATATTTCCTCTTTTTTACTTAAGGTTCTCTCTATTGTGGGTGAAATAATCTGCTAAACTTGAGTTAAAATATTTTCATTTGGTGTCTAAGTCTCAATATGACAGTACTTCTGTATCCTGAAGTGAATGAAATTACATGCCCCATCAACTGTTTCTAAACAGATAGTATGTATTCAGCAATTTTAAGCAAGTGAACTAGGTTTTAACAAAGCCTCATTTCTCCTAACTGTATAAAGAAAGGTTAAAAATGAGTAATTTAAGCAATTTTCTAGCATACTGGTCCTTCCTTAAGAGAAGCAAGTACTTCATCCCACAGTTTCTGGTTCATACAGTCTTCTCTAATCAGCCATTGCTGCTCCTGGGTCAGCTGGAAAGCTTCTCCTTTCCCTCCATCTCCCATTCTCATGGCTTTGGATGTATTTTTAATGTCCCCTATACCTGTTTAAAATTATGAGAAGATACAGTAACAGTGGTGGTTTGAACTATTAAAAAGGGAAGACAAAATTATTTCTAGAAAGCTAAAACATGAATCACATCTATGTAATGATGCAATAAAGCTCCAATTCAAATTGCCCAGATTTATTCTGAACTATAGATCATAACTACATAGAAGATTGTTCATTTTTCTATGAAGTTTAAGAAAAAGAAACCTTACAAGTATGGAAGAGCACCATAAGATCCCCAGCTTCCCATTTTATTACTGAGTGCTTAACACACTACATTTGGATTCCAAATGACTTCCAACTTCCTTGTAGTTTCCATACTATTGACTTATATATAACTTGACAGAGCTCTAATTCTAAGAAGTAAAATTAAATACCATCATCAATTGTCCTTTTCTGGTTTCCATTACTCTGGCTGGTTGGCTCTTGCTTTCCACTTTGCTTCTTAACCTTATCCTTTTTCTCTTTACTAGCCATGGCTTCCAAATAACCTTCTGGATACTAAAAAAAACATGAAAAACAGATTTAAAACAAAATCCAATGGCATCTGGGAATTCCCAAATATTAACAAGTTTATTTTCTAAAAGAATGTAAACTCCTATGACTACATATTGAAATAATATAAAAGTATTTTAAAAACTCTATATAAACAGGAAAGCTTTTAAGTTAACATATTTTTAGAAAAGTGTAGTTAAGTCAAAGGATCTGATCTAGCATAGGTTTTATTCAAAAGCACCTTATATCCAAATCTACAGCTCTAACTACACAAATCTAAAAGCTAAAATTGAAGATGATGTCATGTAGCAAAACAACCCATCCAAAGGAAATGATTGGCTTGCTGAGGAAAGAAAAATACTTTCATTCTTCTCATCTGCCACAAATTTCACAGTGCCAAAGTTCCTACCTGAAATATGTTATCTGTAATAGTTCCTCAATAATGTTATAATTAGAGAAAAATACATAAAAAGATATATATATTTAAATTCTAAGAAGAAACTCAACTATTATAAGTTACTTTTATAAATCTTATCCAGCATAAGGATTACAAAATTGTATTCAAAGTTATTTTCTAAACTGTAAATACAGACTAATTTCCTGTTAAAGCAGAAAGTTTAATCCACAATTCTTTTTGCTTTGCAATTATCATAGTTTTTCAAATTACAAATATTTCTAAAATATCAAAATATATTAGATCCTACCTTATTGTAGTATATGAAAAATGGGCCTCAAATTTTATTCACAGTCCTAGTTTTAAAATTTGAGACTCCATTTACTTGAACAGAATATCAGAGCAACTTTGTGAACACTGATTCTGACCTGTACACTCAGACCCAGTTTCTTTGACCGTTCAATCCCTTCTGAAGTCCAAGGTGCGGGTTCAATATCATCTCTCCTCAGAAGATAGCGCCAAACTAAGAACCCACATTTCCCAATTTCTGGCCAATATTTTACCACCTAAGGACAAATAACAACAGGCTTATATTTTTGCTATCACAGTAGATCATAGAATCATAGAATTATTTGAGTAGGAAGGGACCTTAAAGATCATCTAGTTCCAATCCCCCTGCCGTGGGCAGAGATGCCACCCACTAGATCAGGTTGCTCAGGGCCCCATTCAATCTGGCCTTGAACATTTCCAGGGATGGGGCATCCACAACTTCTCTGGGTAACCTGTTCCAATACCTTGCTACCCTCCAAGTAAAGATTTTTTTCCTAATATCTAATCTAAACTTGCCCCCTTTCAGTTAAAAAACATTTCCCCTTGTCCTGTCGCTTTCTGCCCATATAAAAAGTCCCTCTCCTTCGTTTTTATAAGGTCCCTTCAGGTACTGGAGGGCTGCAATGAGGTCTCCCCAAAGGCTTCTCTTATCCAGGCTGAACAACCCCAGCTCTCTCAGCCTGTCTTCATAGGAGAGGTGCTCCAGGCTTTTGATCATCTACATGGCATTCCTCTGGACCTGCTCTACCAGGTCCATGTCTTCCTTGTGCTTGAGGACCTCAGACTTGGACACAGTACTCCAGGTGTGGTCTCACAAGGGCAGAGTATAGAGGGAGAATCACCTCCCTTGACCTGCTGGCAATGCCTCTCTTGATGCAGCCCAGGATGCAGTTGGCCTTCTGGACTGTGGGCACACACTGCTGGCTCATGTCCAGCTTTTCATCCATGAGAACTCCCAAGTCCTTCTTGTCAGGGCTGCTTTCCACAACTTCTTCGCCCAGTCTGTACTCATGTCTTGGATTGCCATGACCCAGGTGAAGTACTTTGCACTTGGACTTGTTGAACTTCATGAGGTTCTTGTGGGCCCATTTCTTAAGTTTGTCCAGGTCCCACTGGATGGCATCCCTTCTTTCTGTTGCATCAGCTGCACCTCTCAGCTTCGTGTCATCTGCAAGCTTGCTGAGGGTGCACTTGATTCCACTGTCTATGTCATTAATGAAGATATTAAAGAGCACCAGTCCCAAGACAGAGTCCTGAGGGAGACCACTCATCATTGGCCTTCACCTGGACATAGAGCCATTACCCCAAACTCTCTGGCTACATCCAGCCAGCCAATTCCTAATCCACTGAATAGTCCATACATCAAATTCATGTTTCTCCAGTTTGGAGATAAGGATGTCATTTGGGGCTGTATCTAAGGNTTGGGGCTGTATCTAAGGCCTTACAGAAGTCCAGATA
>WBMV01004087.1:0-100000 GCA_013396655.1 Campylorhamphus procurvoides
GGTGCAGGACCTTGCACTTGGTCCTGTTGAACTTTATGGGGTTTGCACAGGCTCCCCACCTCTCCAGCTTGTCAGTGCCCCTCTGGTGGCATCCCTTCCCTCCAGCATGTCAGCTGCACCACACACCTTGGTGTCACCATGGAATTGGCTGAGGGTGCACTCAATGCCACTGTCCACTTTGCTGCCAAACATGTTAAACAGCCAGTCCCAATATCAACCCCTGAGGAACACCACTCATCACTGGTCTGCAATTGGACTTCAAGCTGTTNGAGCTGGTTCCAGTGCCTCCCCACACGCTCAGTGCAGTATTTATTTCTAATATCCTACCTAGACCTCACTTTAAAGCCATTCCCCCTTGTTTTATCACTATATGCCCCTTTCAAAAGTCCCTCTCCAGCTCTCTTGGAGTCCCTTTAGGTACTGGAAGGGGCTCTGAGGTCTTCCCAGAGCCTTCTCTGCTCCAGACTGAACAGCCCCAACTCTCTCAGCCTGTCTGTATAGGAGAGGTGCTCCAGCCTGTTTTAGCGCTTGGGATTGCCCTGACACAGGTGCAGGACCTTGCACTTGGTCCTGTTGAACTTTATGGGGTTTGCACAGGCTCCCCACCTCTCCAGCTTGTCAGTGCCCCTCTGGTGGCATCCCTTCCCTCCAGCATGTCAGCTGCACCACACACCTTGGTGTCACCATGGAATTGGCTGAGGGTGCACTCAATGCCACTGTCCACTTTGCTGCCAAACATGTTAAACAGCCAGTCCCAATATCAACCCCTGAGGAACACCACTCATCACTGGTCTGCAATTGGACTTCAAGCTGTTGACCACAACTCTTTGAGTGTGACCACTCAGCCTATTCCTTATTCACTGAATAGTCCATCCATCAAATCAATGTCTCTCCAGTTTAGAGACAAGGATGTCATGTGGGACAGTGTCAAATGCTTTGCATAAGTCCAGGTAGATGACATCACTTGCTCTTTCCTCATCCACCAAAGCTGTAACCCTAGTCATGGAAGGCCACCAGATTTGTCAGGCACAATATGCCTTTGGTGAAGCCATGCTGGCTATCACCAATCACCTACTTGTTTTCCTTGTGCCTTAGCATAGTTTCCTGGAGGATCTGCTTCATGCTCTTGATGATTACAGAGGTGAGACTGACGAGCCTGTAGTTCCCCAGGTCTTCCTTATTTCCCCTTCTGAAATATGATGGAAATACGGTTTAGAATTCAGCCCAATCACCCAGTGGAGTGCCAGGAGCCTCTCATACTCCAGCCCAGTGTGTTAGAGGGTGAGCTGAATCTTTCAGCTAGCTCAATGTAGGCCCATCTCTTCCTGTATCCAGTCTTACAAAGGCAGTTATGTGCTTAGGTCCTTGCCTAATCTGAGTCCGGATGACCATACTCCTCTAGAGCCCATAGGGAAAACTACTGGATTTGAAATAAAACACCAGAGCCTTTTGTTTCAAGATCATTGTCCTCAAGATTGGGAGGAGGATGTCTTGGTTAAATTTTCCTGATTAAGACAGTAGGTGACACTGGCAGCTCAAAAGGTTGTCAGGTGTCAATAACTGTAAAATTCAGATAGAAAACTACCCAATACTCTCCTGAAGAGAAGTCTCAAGAGGTAATTTATGGGAATTCTGAAGGATTAAGTGGCTAACATCAATCATGTAGTGTGGGTATAAAATCTGCTATATTCAACAAGTGCCGTGAACAATTGCATTTGTACATCTCAAACATGTCTTGGATGGCTAGTCAGAGATATAAAAAACATGATTAGAGGCTTTGCATTTCCAGTGTAGTTTGGAACACACTGGCTCAAGTAATTAGAAGAGAAATGTGCTCAGAACTCTGTTTAGTTACACGACTGTCACTCAGTCTGCTCCGCCTTCTCTTACTGCTTTTTGAGCTGAGCACAGGGTTTTCGATTGTTTGTTGCCCATTGTATTAATAATGATCTGTACATTCTACTCCTGTGGGTCTGCGGACCTGGTTCTTTTGCTGGAATCAGAATAGCAAGTTTGAAATATGTTACTTCTATGGCACTGTGTGCCCCAGTGGCAACAGAAAGGATTGGCATTACTTGCCTGCTGTTTTCTGTTCCTTACCTTGAAAGAGGAAGGTAGCATGGTCTGTGTCCTCTGCAATCACAGCCTTTTCTAAATACTTTGGTATGTTATTGTAACTTGCCTTTTTCCCTCTTAAAAGTCTCTTCTGTATTACATTATAAATACCAATAAAATGTTAGTAGGAAAAAACCCACATAAAATGCATGTTATTTGTTTTAGAAGTCTACAAGATACAGTCAGTGTAGGAGGCTGGAATTTTTTTACAAGGGAGAGTATTATTTTCACTTTTTAATTTCACATTGACCAATATTTTTACTTTGGGTAAAATAAAAACATACATTTTCCTGAGCCTTTACCAAGATAAATTTTCTGAACATTAGGCATTCCAGGATATACAGCCAACTCCTCCTGAGAGGCCAACGGATAGATCTGTTTGCTTTGGAATATGGTTTTCTCCCTCTCTCATCAGCTCTTGCCTCTGTCAGCAGTGCAGAGTATTATGGACAAAGCAAATCAAAGCTTTAAACCAGACTGGTCTTTGCCACCTTCTCATCTCTTCTGTCCTGTCATGGTTTGGGTCAAGAGGAAATACCTTTCTCCTCTTCATACACGGAGGAAAAGGTGAGCAAAATGTGTTTGGGGTGCAGCTATTGCTCGTGCCCCGGGGTGGCAGAGACACCAAGACAGTGTGATAGGACCCAGAATATTGGAGTGCAAAGTCAGATGATCAGCTTGGTCCCCTCTTTCTGTGCCTGGCAGTGAGTCACTGTAACCATGTTCTTAAATGAAGTAATCTGCTACCTCTCCTCCAAGCCATAAGATTAATACATCTCATAACAAGCTCATTATTCCCCACTGTTCTCAGATGCTTCTCTTTTATTTTTCCAGAGGTATCTGAGCCATTCCCAGAGCACTGGGGATGCTTAGTAGGCCGACTGTCTTGCAGAGATGGTGGCTGGTGTACCATCTGAGTCCCAGTGCAATCTTTGAATGGTTCATATATGGATGGGAATATATTCCTGTACTCTTGAAAGAAAAAAATACTTCGGTTTCTACTTTGACTTATATATTTAAAACTTACAAATACATGTGTTTCTGTGTATTACTGTGCACCAGTTGGATGACACTGTAGGGGAAAACTATTCTCTTGGAATTTTGAAGGCATCGGTATTGCATAGCCCTGCGGTTCTCACAATTAAAGATGCAAATAAGAAAAAGTCTTTTACCCAAACAGGTTTTTATTGCTGTTAACATACAGTTATATGATATGCATAGATAGAGCTTTTCATCTAAGGACCTCTCAGTATATTTAGAAAAACATATTACAGTAAGTTAGTAAGAATTCCCACTCTAAGACACTTACGTCCTTATGACCTTCTTGTGGAAGTTTTCACAGAAAAATTGTTTAAAACTTAATTTCATCAGTCTGAACAAAGACCAAGTTACGAGCTGAGCCATCTGATTTTCACTGTAGGCTCTTATGTAAGAAGGTCCCGTGCAAATAATACGTAAACCTTCCATAGATAATCTTTCACTGGCAGTGTGATGTTCTTGAAGGACTTCCAATTCTTCCTTCTTTTACTGATAATCATAGACCAGTTTTCCCTCTAATAGATGACCAGCTTTAATCTTTGTTTAAACTTTTACTGGAAAGTTGAATTTTCCTCTACTAGGGAAGCAATTATTTAAGCATCATATTCGTTCATTTTGCCAAAATTCATTATAACCCTTTTTTTCTTGGTCAAAAAAACAAGAGCTTTGTAGAATACTTTGTGACTGCCACTGCATTTGGGTCATGAAACTTGCTGGTATTATTTAAACTGGTTTGTAGTGCTGAGCAGTGCATACCTTGTCTAATTGCACGCTGCTGTAGAAACATACTCTGACTTGCTCTTACAACTGCATTTCATGAACTGTTCAAAGATGGAGTCCCCACAACCAAGCCCCAGTCTGTTGATTATTACCTGTCCTAACATTCTGTATACTGTATAGCCAGGCTTTCACACGTGTTCTCCCAGGGAATCATGGTGTAGTCTGGGAAATTCTCTGTAGATTTTAGTTATTAATGTTCCTCATCTTTGCTGTATATTCTAATGAATTAATTACAAATGCTAACATTGAATATAACACTTTTGGTTTCAGAGTTTGTCCATTTTGAGATGAACAGGATAATTTATATGTTGTGCTATTTTTTTCATTCTCCCTCCAAACGCAAGCAACTCTATCTGCATTTGTTTCACTTGCTTTGCGTTATGATTTTTTTCCTTTGAAATTCTGCAAACTATAGATTTAAATAACTTTTAATAAATGTGAGGCTGTGGAGTGTAAACAAATGGTCCAGATGTCCTCTCTACATGGACTGAAGCAGATTTTTGGATTCTCCTGTACAAAACCTGACATTAAACCATATGGAATTTCTATAGTAATTTTATAGAAAAGATTACTACTTTGGCAACTATTTTCCAGTTATGAATATCCAAACATATTATTTGTGAATTTACAATGAAAAGTGTGTTTCAAAATATTGTAGCAGTCACTTTTATATTCTTGAAGTTGTGATCCTAAGGTGACTATCAGCTTTCGTACCAGATCAAATCAAGGCTGTAGTGCAGTGCAAGTGTATGATGTAGTAGGCAAGTCTTCATGTGTGTGAGAAACAGTTTCCATGAATGGCTAAAGTATCAGCATCTGCAGCATTTGGAGGAGTGTACTGTTTCTCACAGCCAGAAGAGTACACAGGCGGGCCTGCACTGTGGTCCACATAGCAAAACAACCCCCTTCTCCATTGTAAGTGTTGCGAATATATGATTATTCAGGGACAGCAGATAGTTCAACATTCACCTGTTATTAGTTGATTACTGATTCTGCTGTGCTGACCTGCCTGCTTGCCCAGTTGAAAAAAATACAATCAAAACAAAGCAGTGGAGCTGTCTGCACTCCGGAAAGGACTTGAGATTTGTGTCTGACAATGATACATGGCAGACACTTGAGATAACAAGTGTCTACATTTGTCCTACATTAGGGAGGTGTGGGATGATTTTTCTCCCTTGCAGTATTCAATGTCTTGATAATCCATAATTTTCTGAGAGTGGCTTAAATTTGGAAGGAAGGACTTCATTGTTCCTTCAACAGTGTTTTCAAAATTAAGGCCTGATAACTGGCTCTTTATTTGTTTCTGTAGAAGCTTTATGAATTTTGTATCTTGAAAAGGGTTTTGTATCACTTATTCCCAGTGCCTGTAAATGGTACCAAGTAGTTTGAATTCTCCAACTTTTAACTTAAATAAAAGGTTCTTTGGCTCTTGATCATGACAGAAAGATCATGATTTACCTTCTCTGTGCCATTTATTAGCATGTTTCCAGTATGTCCCTCTCTTCTTCATCTCCCTTTTAGAGTAAATAATCTTAGCCTTTTGAGGGCATTCAAACAGTCTCATTGTTATATCTTATTAGTCACCTAACACTTCTTTTTCCTCTCTTCTTGCAGTTGCAGATTTTGCTGGGGTTTCATTTTTTTTGGGTCATGCTCTTGACTTAAAAAGTGCACATTTTCTATGTTTCTGTACATTACTTTACCATTGTCAACAATTAATTTTGTGTCCCTTTGCATAGCTGCTTGTGATGTCTCAGCATATCACCATTGTCCGCCTTTGTCCTGAGATAAATACTCTTACATACCCTGCAGATGTTGCCCTCTTACTGCTCCTGTACCTCCCAGAGCATTAATAGGCAATGAAATAGAACATTAGGCCTTCTACAGTTAGCCTTTAGCTATACAAAAAATTGACCTGAATGCTCTACTCAGCTTTCTGCTGCACACATTTTTGCCCCAGCAGTATATGCCTTCCTAATCATTCGGCATCCTTAGCAGCTTCTTCTGAAGAATCCTGTCAGTGGCTCTTTCTGCCCAGCGTTGCCCTGTGTCAGGCAGCTCTCCTTACCTGCTCTGGTACTGATGCAGGTGTGACGAACCACAAGGGATTAAGCGAGGCATAGTTCCCTATTATTTGAATCAGTTTACCAAATTCACATGGTCAGGCATGATGGATGATACAAGACTAATTCCTTGATCATTCTGAGATGTCACTTATGCGCTGAGGGGACATCATTCCCTTAGCCCAACTCCTTTGGAACACTACCTTTCACAAGCAAGAGCTTGTCTTTTGCCACCAGCCTGGCCAATTTATACTTAAGACCTTCTGAACTTCTGGTGTAATGTCATCATCTGTGCCTGATGACTCATTGTTTTTATAATTATTAGTTTGCTGAAGAACCTTTTCCCTGACAACTCAATTTCCCAAAGTATATCATCTTTATTTCCAAAGAGGAAGGAGCTTGGATCCCGATCCCTACCTACAAATCTCTGTGAAATGCCTGAGAATGTTAGGCTTTAAAGTGTGCCCTGAAGGTCATGATATTTTCTAATAAAACCAGATTTAGAGATGTGAAAACCCACCACAAGTAGCATTACTTTTTCCCTCAAAATCTGCAATAGGTCCTTTTTGTCAGTTTAGTGAAAGTAAGGCAGCACTATGTCAAGCCTTTTTTCCTAACCTTTTCTCAAATTTCCAATTTATATGGTAATTAAATTGGTAAGTGGGCCAAAAAAATTTTGTGGATAAGTCCCAGATTTGCTCTCATTTGTCATTCAAGAGAAAATCAAAATTTTCATTGGAAAATCACAGTGCTCTCACATAAAATGTTATGTTGAAGTAATAGACTTTGTCTTTCACTCCATTTTCATCCCACAATCTCCTGAAATTTTTCCATTTGTTCTGATAAATTTGCTCCTGATATGTGTCATATATTTACTTTACTACCTATGAAATTACTTGTAGGAATTTTTTAAAAAATAAAGAGAAAAAACCCCTAGTGAATGGGATTTGTAAAGTACTAAGCTTGCAGTCCGGAGAGGGCACTACATGGCACCATTAAGGATAACAAGAAGAATTCTCTGGTGGGAGCTCTAATAAATGTAGTTGTGTGCTGTAATAAAGAGCACATGAAAATGGATGTGGTATAACAAAATTATTCATAAAGAGAAATGCAAAAGGTTGTCATGCTGAGTGGTTACGTGCAGTTATGTGAGCACTAACAAGCTTATCACTAGAAGCTGAGTGCTGCGGTGCTCACAGATGTTTTCTAACTAGCCCAGAGTGTAAACCATTTTAATCTTGGAGTATATAGACAAAGCTGGAGTTGAAGGGGTGCTAAATCTTTCTACTGATTGTTAATAATTCAGAGCCAAATGGCAACAGCAACTCATGTAGATCAGTGTAACAAACAAGGCAACTTCAAGATGTTTGATGGAAGGTTTTCAGGCTAAATGCTTTACTGGTCTTTCTCCTGGATTCTTTTGGTACAGTATTATCAGATTCTCACCCTGTGCTTTTTAAATAAGCAATGAAATGTGTGCATGCATGTCTGTGTATGTGCACACAAGTGTTAATGAAATATTGCGAACAAACTGCAATACTCATTGGAAAGGTTTACTGTGGAAGCAAGGAACTCTTCCTAAGCTACTACTATAATATTTCAAACTGCAGTGTTAGAAATCCAAAGGCTGAAACTCTGCTCGCGTTCCAGAAGTACAAAATTTCTAGGAAGTGCAGTAATTCAGAGAGTTGGCTAAGCATTGTTCCAGCAACTCACTGAGCTAAAACATCATTTACCCACAACATCAATATAATCTGAGGTTTATACTATCATTTAAACATTTAAACAGCAACAGATTTACAGCACAGACTCGAGGTATGTAACTAATACTGTAACAAAATCAATAGACAAATGTTTTAGTGAAGGGCGATTGCTGCTGTTCTCACTGGTGTATTTGTGTGCATAGCACAGTCACACCAATGTACTTTAAATTCACCTCATAGGAAGGAGTTTTAAGCTCAGGGATTTAAAGCATTCAGATTTCTTCAGACCAAAATCATATCAAGACATGGCTAGGAGTATCAGTGGCCACGTTTAGAGCCAATAAAAAGCTGAGGAAGTGTTTTCCTACTGAAATTGGCCTTTGGGGTTTTTCTTTAAGATTACATTTTAATTGAAGTGGTGAGCCAGTTGTGCATGTGGTAGAAGCAAGAAGGCTGCTAACATTAGAGCTCCTTGCAGAGCCCTGCAGATTCTGCCAGGTTAGTTAAGACCTTTCTACTGGACCTAGACTTCAAGATGTGGAATGATGAAACAGTTCGTACTGTTTCATCAGTGCCTCACATCTTCAGAAGCTGATTTTAGGCAAGCTATTAGTGGTTGTGGTGCTCAGCTGAGATAGTAGCTATTTGCTTTTACATTTCAAGTATTTACATCAATTACCATAAGCATTTTGTCACCTCATAACATCCTGGATTTAAAAATACATATATAGAAAGAGAAAAAAAGGTGAAAGCTGAAAGGATGGACAGAGTCTCTCTGACTTGCAGCAGAAAAAAGTCTGTGTAAATATCAAGGATAAAAATTATAACTTGGAGCATTTACCTCCAGAAGTTACAACGTGCTGAATGCCTTTGATCCATACACCTCAGTCATTAAAGTTCCTAAATAGGTTTTTCTTCATATACTTGTCTTTTGCCCTGCATTTATGGGCTTAGTGCCAACCTAGAAATAAAGACTTACACTGATTTTTATTTTTAAATTAACATAAACTCTAGTATTCAAAGCCTATTTCACAAGAGACCAGTTGTCTTTTTCTTTTATTATTTTCCCCAGATTAGCTACCCAGAAATAGAAATTAAGTAAACATAAGAATTAAAATGTCCTTCCCTTACCTTAACAAAGAATTGCAAAGAACAGTTTTTATGTGAAATAGGAGTTAAAATAATTTGATTTGGTTCACAGTGGAGAGGGTTTGTGCGTGCAGTTTGAGAAGAACAGGCAACACCAGGAAGGTCTTTTAAGCTGAAGTATTTTAGTCTGCCTTTAGGACTGGCTGAAGGCAAAGGCATGATGTGTTTCTATTCTTCAGCTGACAAGTAGTAACTTGTTAAGTTATAGGAGCACAATCACTTTTAAGTGTGAGCCTCTATACTAAGATATTAATCTAAGGCCCTCTTCTAATTGCCCACAGTAATAAGTTTGTTCACGTGGTGGTAAAGCCATCACTTGCTGCCAGAGGACAAAAGGGTTAATGAATAAGCAATGCCAAAAACAAACCCACGTGTTGCACTGGCAAACATTTCCGCAATAGTGTGTCATTGTTCGGGTGAGGAAATGTCACGTGCAGCTTCAGACTATTTATACTGCCTAAAATCAATTTTGAAAAATGTAAGCACTGGCCACAGTGGGGCCCTAGCAAGGATTTGAAATAAACCTCCCAGGAGGAGGATGTAATTATTTTCTCTTAATATCTAAAATATCAGGTTTAAAGGGAGAAGGTAAAAGCATTCATTCAGCACAAGTGCCTCAGTGTGTTTATTGAATGGAATCACACAGCCTGGAGGCCAGCACTGTGCTGCCTCACATGCCTGCTATCCCACTAATTTTGCTGGGATTAGAGGGGGTGTAAATGAGCACAGAATTTAGCCATGGGATTCTAAATCCACTTCTGCTGAGAAACCACACGTGGGCATGTGTACACCTACATGCACAGACACACACAGTCTGCCGTGTGCTGCTGCAGGTGGAGATTGCTGTGGTATGCCTCTGGGGTGGGGTCCCTCATGGCAGGAATGCCAAAAATCTTTTTAATCTTATTCACCTCACAGAAGTTATAGCCAGCCTTGACAGTGGCATTTTTGTCTTCAAAATGTATTGCTATTTTAAAAACTAGTCAAATGCACTTAGTTTAAGAAAGCCATATTGCCTTAGTAATTTTTCTTGCATTTGTGAGCTTCCACCTGTCAGCCAGCTTGATCATGTTCAGATGAGATATCCACATAGCAACTTCTTTGAGCAGCAGCAAGTGAGCATGGGGAGCTGAACAGGAAGAACCTGTAAACTCTGTGCTCTGCTGAAAGATACCTATGTGTCTTTCATTTGGGAAGATACATTCACAGAGGCTGCCACTGATGAGATGTTCTTCTCTCCATCTACAGAGACAGATGCAGAGCTGAACTTTCAGCGTTTGTGTGTGTGAAACCAAAGTGAAAGGCCCATCCAGAGGGGTTCTTCAGTTGCTCTGAAGCTCTGTGAGGGCCAAAGGTAGAAGGTTAGAGTGAGACTTCCTATCTTAAGAGTTGCCATAGTCTCTGACATCATAGTGATGAGTACTTCATCTTGCAAAGCAGTGGAAATGCCTTGAAAATAATTTCCATTGCTCTTTGCCATCATTAGTAGAGAATTTGTATTCCCCAGCTCTCAGGAGGATTGACAAGCATAGGAACTGGGCATCTGTGTGATGTTAGGGCCACATCAAAATTAGAGTCAAGGCTTGAATTCAAATTTCAGATATATCCAGGTGACTGGAATTCAGATGCCATGTTTTACTCTGTGCCCATCTCTGATTTTACTCAGATATAGTAGGAGCAGAACAAAACAAGCCAGGTCTGTCCAAGAGAGGAGATTTAAAAGCAAAGATGTGAGATCTACAGGAAGGATTGCTGCTATCTCTGGGCCATATTGTGTCATTGATTTTTAGGCTGATCTCTTAACTGATTCCAATTGGGACTTAGACTTAAAAATTGATGATACAGTATGGCCCTACGTGATGAAGAGTAAGGGCTCAGGTTTGCTTGCAGCTCCAGTGCTGTAAATCCTGAGTCACTGCACTCAGCTGGAGTTAGGTTGTTTGTGCTGGAAGAGCTTTGAGCCTGTTTCTGTGGAGTAAGGGAGAGTGTGGACCCAAGGCATATCAGCTGCCTTCAAGGATCGGCCCAGTTGCAGCTCTCTCCCCTCAGCTAATCAGATAATTCAAGGCAGCTTACCCTTCTATGAAGAAAAGATAAACAAGTAACCACAGGATAAAAGCATGCAGTTACCAGAGAGCAGCTGCTGCACTCCAAGTTCACCCTGTATTACCCTGTGGTAACTTGTTTGCAAGCTGGTTGTCTCTGAACGTGGTACCAGAGAGCAATCTGCAGCCCCTTACATCACCCTAATGACTGCTTCTCAGAAAATATTTGCAGCCTGGTAAGCTCTTTGGAGAAGAAAGAAAAGGATGGGCCAAAAACACAATCTTCCTTCTGGGGATCCTTTCCTTAGGTTTTGAAGTAAGGGCTGCCTAACAGTTCTTGCTGGTTAGTATCTAATAGTACTTAAATGTAGCCCTATTGCTATCCTTAAAATTCCAGCTTCTGTCTGCTAGAATTTGTTACAGCTGTCAATAAGCAAATCACAGTAGTAATTACAATGGTGCCTGCTGACACCTCTGTGGTTAACGTTTGTTGTTAGTTGTATTATAATTCCATGTTTATTAGGAGTCGTAACTTGGACAGAGAACTTGCTCTTTAAGATGAATGTACCCATATAATTATAAACTATTGCTTTTTAAAAAATCCAATTATTTTTACATTTACAAAATGCCAAAAAAATGAATGCTTAAGAATGGCTTACAATGTAAGACAGCTTTTTATTATTTTTATTTGATCATTTAAAAATCCCACTGTTTGCCAGATTTCCACTCAGACCAACAGTGAAACAAGTAAACACCTGAGATGCTGAGCTCTAATAAACTACTAAATGTCCCCAAACATACCCTCATCCGTAAATGCTCAAATCTTAACAAATGCATGGAAACATTACTTTGGAACATATTATGGTATTGGAGACACTGAAACCCACAAAACAGAGAACTAGCTATAGCTTTCAAATATATGCCTACAACTCGATGAACTGCATTCTCATTAATGCTGTAGTTTGGCCCAGAAAATTTAGGGCGAATGCTGAACCTTTTGGTTAACACACAACTGCATTGAGCCATTGCATGAGCCTCAATCCTCTTTTTTGTCTTACAAATCATTGGCCCTGAAATACCTATTAAAGGCATAAAAGGGTAATTTATAGATAAAGGACCAAATTCACCAGTGCTGGATCTGGAAGATATAAATAACACTTTCTTGTTTCAGCATGGCTCGTTGCACTCTGCCTTCTTTTGGTGTTTTCTGATGATGGAAGGAGATTAATTTAATTTGTGGTTGGGATTTCATATGAGCCTTGCTGTTAGCAGCTGCTGAATCAGTGCATTCCTCTATTACTCTGGCCATTTGCTGCCTGTCTGTCTAACATACATTTTGGGCAGCTGAGGTACTTTTGTTCCTTTGCTGCCACCACTGAAGAGGGCACTGGGCTTTGGCATAGACTGATAGAACCTGGCATAATTTTGGTTTGAAGTTGTTCTGGAATTTTAGGTTAAAGATAAATTTGCTCCCTCTGATCAGTACCTCAGAGTGACTGACTGCCAGCCTCCTTCTTCTAATCAAAACACTTTTTGAACACATGTATTTATTTAGATTAACATTAAAATCTACCAATTTTCGATCAGGGAAAAAAAAATTCTCTAGAAACCAAAATTGTGTTTTGATTGAGATATATTGGAATATTTATGGAAAAATTCATTTGACCAGAAAAACTATAATAAACTACATGCTACATTAAACCTTAAAAAAAATGGACCTTCTTTATGTTGCTTCCAAAGGGCAGATCATAATCCAGTAGTATCTGGTCAATGCTGATGGATAAACAGGCACTGTACTTAAAACACTAGGGAGCCTTGAGGCAGGAAATTATATTAATTTATAGGTACTGGTGCTTCATTAGGAAATCATAGCTGTGAACCAAGATTTTACTAGTTCTTGTAATGTAAAAATCTGATTACTTTGATTCTATTCATTGGCGACTTTTCAACTAGAGGCTTTAGCAATAAATTTGGACAAAACAGAGACTGTTCAATTTCAAAGCCACTCCAGGAAAAAAAAATGCACCTCTGCTTGTGTTTTATATTAAAATTTATACCATCTATCATTCTAATAGATTTTCTCTATGATTTGTCCATCATATCATGAGTTCAAAATGCTATCTTTTCTCCTTGATATTACACTTTTCAGAAAAGCAATCCCTTTTCTAGTTCTCTCCTTTGAAGTAGCTCATAGCGTGAGAGGTCCAGCATCAAGAGTAATTAGACTAAACCATGCAGAAACCCCAATGAAAGTCGGCAGGTAAGGATAGCATTAACTGCTTAAAAACTGAAAAACAAACCAAAATGTTTTAGAGGACAAGGAGGGTGAACAAATCTTTTTTATGTATACAAAAGCAAATAGGATCATGTTTTCCATATCATGTACTCTGATATTCTTAATTAGAAAAAAAAATTAGCATATTGGGATTAATTTTCTGGAATCCATGAAAATCTATCCTTGGAATAAACGTAATAAGATTACTGTAATAATTGCCATGCTGCTGGGATGTTACAGAGTAGCAAGTTACATGCAGTTTCAGTGTAAGCACATACATGTATTTATGTGGACCTTTTCTCAAAATTTGGAAAAGACTTTATACCAAGATATGGCCCCTACCTTTCTGCAAGGAATTACCTCTTGGTATTGTGTGTAAACTTTTAATTGACTTCAGAAATCAAATTTATAGAGTAAGTGAAGTATGTTGTATGTAGCACTTTTTCTCAACCAGTGGTCTTTCAAAATAAAATAGCAAATAACAAAGGAATGGTCTCTACTTCTGGTCTGCAAAAAGAAACACTGTATTTCTCTCAGCTCCATGAGACCTGGAGCCATGTTTCAAGTTTCTTAACTGCATTATAAAAAGTCAGTAATATAAGCATCTCCACAGGTTAGTTTTATACCTTAAATACTGCTCTCTTTTGTCATAGATGAGAAGAAAGCTGCCCGTGGAAGTATGTTTTGCAGTGTAAACTTAGGTACAGCACATAAGACCCTGGAACTAACCTGTAAATGTATGCATTGTTTTGAGTTATTGTAGAGACACAGCTTAACTCACTGAAATTAGGTACTTAACTCCACATTAGGAAGATGCCTGAAAATCCTAAACTGTAGGTGAATAGCTTAGCTCAGGGCAACCCATATACAGAGACTCTGTCCACACCATGAACTTGAACCTTTTCCATATATGTTACAGAGAATGCAGAATTGTAAGTATTCTACTGTCCATTTTAGATGGATGCATATGCTAGCAGTATTGTAAGTACCTTGTACCATCTGTCTCCATCACATTCTTTTGAGCTCCAGTATGCTGATATTCATTATCCGACATGAGAACAATAATTATATTTTAATGAAATTTGTAAAATAAGACAGCAGACTGACTGGGATTGTTTACATAGACCACATAGTTAGATTTTTGAGTTTTTGTATATGCAAATAAATCAGACCAATGTCTTTCCTATATTTCTATGTATGTTTAATTTTTTTAAAAAACAAGAAAAAAGAAAGTAAGAGCTATAGGAATGATTAGACATCTTGTAAAAGATTTCTTAGTGCTGCTGCTGACCTTCTCAGTCTGTTCTACTTTGCTTTGGTATGTTTAACTGCCCCAGGAGGTCGTTATCAGACAGTGGTGACTGTTTTGTCAGGTCTTATTGTTTAATTAGATCACAGCTTATGTCAAAATTCTAAAATTCTTTTGGCACATGCCAAAATTTTCACAGTTTTTAGTTTTTAAGTTGAAATATTTCTCAAACAATAAGCAGCAGCTACAAGGGAGTAGACAAATTTATTTAATATTTACAGTGTGCACTTAAAAATTTGTGCCTTGGGTTAAATTCATTGAAATGTGACATCTTATTTTCAAGAGTATCCTATGGGTAATCCCTTGAAACTTGTATTGACATTAATATAAGCCTTAAGAAATAGGGCTGCCAAGGCTCACATTATCTATAGGAAAGCTAATTTTTTCTACTGATCTTGCCTCCATTCATCTGAAATGGTATAAGATTGTGTAAACAAACCCTCATCTACAGAATTAGAAAATGATGTTTTTGATATGCCTTTCCTGCCCTTGAAATTATATGCCTGGAGTATGCAATCTGTGATGTACCATGTTCCACTAATGGTAAGATAATTGGTACAAATTTCTAGGCTAGAGGTAAATTCCAAAGAGCCATACCACAAATTTGTTGCTTGGATGAACTACCTGTTCCTGAATAGGGGAACCTACCTATCTTTTTCTTTGCCATATTTAATTAGAACCTATTATGGAAATTAGTGGGAAAGAGGTATATTACTCATTCCTCAGCATTCTATTCAATAATAAATTTTTCGTTGTCATATTTTTATTCATCTTGTGCGGAGCCAAATCAATTAGTGCCTTTGGAAAGATGCAGTGCTCAAACTGAGCCAAGAGTGATGATGTTCAAAGGATCAAAACACTAAATGACCTCATGCAGGTCCTCTGTTCTGGAAAATGTAGCTTCTCTTTCCAGCTTTCTTGTGTGGCCTGATAAAGTGTATTATCTCTCTCAAGACACTTGGTGTCTCTGAGCAAAATAAACCTCAAAGCCCCAAATCTCCCTCACAGTTAGTAAGGCTATTCTGTGTCTTGATGCTTCAGTGTATGAAGCAAGAAATCATAAAGGCTTTGGGGGGGGGGGGTAATTTATTCCTCCAGAACTGTCACTCTTCAGTATCTCAGTATCACTGTTCTCCAAGCATTTCCCTGTTGCATATTTATGGGGAATGACCCCACTGCCAGGGGTTGCCATGAGCACTGAAGTATATCTGTGCCCGGGCCTTTGATAGAGCAAGGTCTGTGGTACACCTTCAGAGCAAGCACTCTCATTGTCCCTCCCTTGTAACACAGGAATCACTCACAGAGACAGATCAATGTCAAATGTAGAACCCAGACAAGAGCAAAGGGTGAAGTATGTAAAGGAGGCACTAATTACAGCTGGGAGTAAAGCCCATGAGTTGAGCAGATATAAAATACGGCTGCCCAAAGCAGGCTGGAGCTGCTCTGGAGTGACTCTGGGGAGGCATAATTGGCCTGAGAACCCTAATTTCTCCTACCTTGTCTTCCTTGAAAGGAGATTGTCAAAAAGGAGTGACCATTGCACACAGGAGAGGCCCAAAGGTGACCATAAGCCAGCCTGTGCTTCGGGTTTAGGTTTGCTGTTTCCAGCACCTGTGAAAGCTGTGAGCCTTTGCCACGAAGGCAACAAAGCAAGCAGGATTTCTGCTAAGCAGTCATGGGGGGATGTTGTACAAAATAGGGAACCAGAAATGTGTTGTAGCCATCTTAATAAGCATATTTCAATCACTAAGAAGATTTAAACCTACCTGGGGCCTGAAGGGATAATCAGCCCAGGTGTGAAGTTGGCTCCATTTCCCCTGCCCTGTATTTGATCAGTGCAAGGGGCATTGGGCAAGCCAAACCTGCCCCGCAAGCAGCCAAGGTTCAGTCACTCACTTGATGTACTCAAGGCCTGTCCACATCACTCATTTGCTGGCAAATTACTCCCAAATACCTGCCTACCTTGACTAGTGCTGCCCTGATTTATCTGAAATGGGCTGTTTTCTAGCCTGGCACTAAGCCGAGCCCCTCTGCAGGGTCAGGCACAGGCTAAGTCCTGTCTCCTGTCAGATTAAACCTTCCCTCTGCTGGAGAAATTTTGCAGCCCTCTACTGTCTGGATAGAGACTTGCAGATAGAGAAATTTTATCCGCAGTCCCTCTGGGTCTGCATTCAGCATTTTTTCAGTCTGGCCATTTATCTTTAGCTCTTGTCTCTTATCTGACACCCAGTGGTAGCTTTTCATAATTGCCCCACTTGCAGGTCTTTCCTCAAGCAGGTTTCAGAAGGTGTGTCAAGCTGAGTTTCACCAACATGTTTGTTGTCTGTAGTGTATGCTTATTGACAAATTCCCTAATTGTTCAGTTTCTATGCGGCACATAAAAGCCATCTCAGTTTACTAAATTGACTTGTAGAGGCCAGAGAGAAAGCAGAGAGAAGACTTTCAGCCTCCTAGCTCTGCAGAGAACATCATCATAGCTGGGGATAGGGCCAACTCTCTGAGGATAAGCATGCCCCATGCTTTCCCATGCCTCAAAGCATGAGGAAAAACAGATGCATTCTGTATGTGAAAGGGTATTTGAAAAAAAATGTTCAAGAGTGTGAATCATTTCTTCAGGGTCTTTGCTATAATGTGTAATCTTTGTATCTCATTCACAGAGGGAAGGATAATGCCCTTCAACAGCACATTGTATAGGTTTGGGAGAAAATCTAGCTCAATGCTGAGCCCAGATCTTGACTCATAAAGAACTGTATTTTTTTCATATGTTATTATTCTGCCTTTTTCTCCTTCTAGACCATTTTGCTGAGCTCATGTTAAGGTTTTCTGTTTCTGTTACTATTTTATTTTTAACATTATGTGAGCGATATAAGTATGTATATTGTGTTGCATGCATGTAACATAAGGCAATCTCTGTCCTGCAGTACTGGCAGTCTTAATACAGAAACAGCTACTGTAGGATGTGAGGAATCTAATTTGTTTTTTTTCTTTTTTAGATAAAAATGAATGTGGTTAATAAGGCATCTTGATCAATTTTTTAAAAACTTAAATTGCCAAATTTATTTTGACAAAGTTTTAAAAATTAAATTGATAAAATTATGCTATGTGACAATATTTATGCTCAGAATCAATATGTATGGTAGTATGTTTCAGCCTGAGTTCATAATGCTGCAACTACTTTGTAGCAGATAGTACAGTACCACACAGCTCTCCTAAAGAACAGCATTGACAAGCAGTGCTGTTTGTGGTATTAAAAGAACATATTGTGTACAGATATTTGTAAACAAAGTACACTATTAAATTATTACTTAGCATTTATTCAATTATTAAACATCTCTCAATTAGCAATTACAATTGGAACTGTAGTGCTAAAGTGCTGTATTAGATAGGAGCAATGTGCAATTATGGTTTCCTCACAGTTATCCATAATCTCTTTGCAGAGAATTAGCTCACTGCAGCTCTCCCTACAAGCAACTGACTCCCTGAGTATCTGTGGATTCGTTGTGTCTACCACACAAGCTGTCATTGCCCAGAGCCCTTTCTAGGTGCTAATAACACCTTCCCAAAGCATTATTATAATGCTCAAGACCTGCTTGTGGCATTTTGAGCTTTCCCAAAAAGGTATTCTCAAAGCTCGCTCTTAGCATGTTTTCTGGCACTGTAACCAGAAAGGGGCTGTGTTTATGGTGCACACATTAGCACAGTGGCATACTGATGTGAACATGCTCACAGTGCTCATAGTGGAGTGACAGCTTTTATGGACAGCAGATTGCTCTCTGATGGAGTGTTACCGGAGTCACTGCCTTACATTAACCTGCACTCAGGGAGGCTCTCCTAACCCCTACCTGGTAGGCCAGGGTCCTACTGAGAAAACTCTTGAATTTGAACTAGTTTGGCCTGCACATGCTGGGATATATGATGTCTATAGGTATCTCCAGCAAGTAAGAGGCTATTTAAGCTGATGGTAAGTGGATAAAAATGGTGCTGTACCCTCTTCCTCTCTAACTTTGAGTCTCGCCATATTTTGTTCTGCTCTGCCTAGACAGTGGATTGGAGATGGAGCAGTTGCTTGACATATGCATAAAGAAAATTATCTCCTATTTAATTTTCAACAATGCTGTCAATATGTTCTTATAGATTCTTTCATTTATTGAGCTTGTGATGGCTTTATATGCTGTCTCTGCCTTTTCTGTATGTGCTCTCTTGGCTCTTTGTAACCTGCAAACCTTAGTCATTTCTGTAGTTTTATGTATAACAGGCAATGGATTTCAATTAGGTGCCTAGCCCACACAACCTCATTCTACTGATGAAACATATTCTTAAAGCATTGGCTTTGATGTCACTATTAATCAGCACTTGACTTTGAGTTAGAGTTCTAGTTTGCAAATGTGGGCATCAAAACAGATATTCAGGTTTGTTGAGTGCTATTTGAATGGCTTCAGGCTATTCTTTGAGACTGTATTCGGGTGGAGCTAATGGGCAAACAAAACATTTTGTTAGCAAAATGAGAAGCTTTTAATTTTCCTTTAACAAGTTAGGAATTTAGAATAACCTGGTCATATCATCATGAATCACCATTGTAGCATCTAAGGTATTTTTTTGTTATTACTGTAGGATCTATACAGCTACTAAACAAACAAGCCCAGGCTTTTTTATAGTGAATGAAGACAGTGAAATGGAAAGTTTGCAAAAGCCATTGATAATTCTGTCAGTGGGTGACTGTTTTAGTTGTGAATCCCAGACACAGTATTTTAGGGATGGTATTGAGGTCTCTCAAATTCTATGGATAGACATGTATCTCCCAGAAGTGTATAT
Source organism: Campylorhamphus procurvoides (assembly GCA_013396655.1). Lineage (NCBI taxonomy): Eukaryota > Metazoa > Chordata > Aves > Passeriformes > Dendrocolaptidae > Campylorhamphus > Campylorhamphus procurvoides. The sequence continues at coordinate 19,290 of WBMV01004087.1, forward strand.
GTGGTCCCTGTCCTTTGACATCAAAGTTGTAGTCATGTTTGCTCTGTTCCTTGTCCTGCTCAGCAAGCTTTGCAGAGTGGATTTCATTAGAAGGGATTCCAGCACAAGGTGAACACGGGAGTTTCCTTCCCTTCAGCATGAATTGTGGCGTGGTGGTTACACGAAGGATGAGCACAAGGTAATACTCAGTACCTCCTGAGGGAGTTGGGAGAGAACTTGGATAGGGCTCTATTAGTTGTTCTAAATGGAAAAAAAAAAAAAGGTAGAAATTACTTCCTATAGTAATTGCAAGTGTCTGATATTTGGATCTTACTAAGAATCCTTTGGAACAAGGAGTCTTCATATATCCTAATGCAATGCTAAAGTAGCCGTTACTGTAGTTTTAAATTAGACCTTCTGCCCCAGAACTAGCTGGTTTCAGGCAGTTTGGAGCAAAAAGAGGGATTTGAATCTCTCTCCTCCTTGTCATATGGATATATCTTTTATCTTCAATATCTAGGATTTAGTATTTCCAGAGAGACTAGACTCTTGCAATTGGGATAGCAACTGTTGCTCTGAAAATGTAAAGATTTTGACATATAAATTATGAAATCAGAGTTGTTGATTGATAATTGCAGAAATATAGAGGAATTAATCTTGTATTTTTCTTATGGAAGGCTGAGAGACATTAGCATGTCAATGCTTCGTGCTTCTGTCAGAAAGAAAGGCAGGAGGAACAAAACCATAACCAAAAAAAGACCCCAACAGGCAGATTGGTCAGGTATGTGTTTGCAGGTCAAGGAGTTTTAGCGCATCCCAAATGTTTGGGAGATGTGGGGTTATGAGGCCCTGATGGATCCATCTTTTGAAACATTGGAATCTGTTAAGCTCCACAGGTCTACTCAGGCACTGGCTGCACTGGGGTACCTCACAGGCTGGCAAACCACCAAAAGATGACTGGAGAGGTGGCACTTTTTTTGTAGTTTCTCCTTCCAGTTAGTTGCTTTTCTTTATTTACTGCTCTTTTCTGACCTCTTCAAGTATGACCTTGTACTCATTTGGAATTTGCATTGTATTTAGAGACAATATGGAAGTTACACATTACTTAGATTGCATAAGTAACTAAATAAGCTCAGTGCACATGTCTAAGTGAGTCTTAAGGGGGTTTAAATTGTTATGATGTGCACAGTGATGCATCTGGAAGAAGAGGTAAGCTACCCCAGTTTAGACTTCCTCTAGGCTTAATAGGCATTCTTCAATTTGCTTAGACTCCCCTCGGTTGTTGGCCAAGCATCTTCTCATAAGTCAATTTCTATTTCACACTCTGGAAATAAAACAGTGTAAAAGCACAGGATTCTGAATGTAATCAGACCTATTATCTGGCTTGATCATTATTTTGTAGAGATTTGATTGCTACTTATGATCTGTAATAGAGGTCATTATTTTATTACATGCTTTCTGGGTATGATTAAGTCACTTAAATGAAGGCTTTCAGTTTAAATTTTCAGTTTAAGTTAGTAAGAATAATATATTTCTGATTTTCTGTAAATAAATCTGAATTTCCACAAATCTGCATGCATTGTTCTATGAAAGCTTTTTTGTTAGAATATACAGATACAGGTAGATTAATAAATTATAGAATTTTCTACAAGCTAAAAATATTATTTTATAGAGAAAAATATTTTTTGTTTTAAATTTTATATATGTTATCTCCAAGGCTGTCATCCCATTATTCATATGACAGGCTTTGAGAGTGAAAGATAAAGTTTCTTATTGGATATGTAGCCATTTGTTCCCAGGAAAAGGAAAGCAGTATCACTCAGTGAAGCTGAGTGTCTCAAAAATAAATTTAATGTTGTTAACATTTACTTTGTTGAAAGTTATTCAATGAGTTGTGTGATTGTTCAGCTGTATTGCAGATTTGTGGGTTGTATTTTATTCACAATTGCAGTTCCTCAGATATTTTTCCTTAGGTTTCTTAAGTGTCTTTAATGGTTTCTAGCAAGTCTTTAATGTTTCTGAGGAAAACTGAGCTAAGTTGGTATTACTCAATCTCAAGTGAGCCCATAAAAATCCTTGGTAGAGATATTTGCAACTCATCTTGTTAAACTGAGGACCTGGAAGGAAAAGAACAAAGAATGGGTAGTGAATGAGTTGGGCAGCTCCTTTAAGGAGGCAAAAAGATGCATATGTCTTGAGAGGTCACAAAAAGACGAAATTATGTATAAGAAACATTGCTGAAACTAAAGCCAAGAAAGAGAATTAGGGTGAGAGTGTGTTCGTGAATGGAGAGACTCTGAAGCTGAGGAAGGATGGCACTGGTTGGTACATGCTGTGCTGGATAGTTTGGCCTGTTCGTGCACTGCTAACACCTGATGTGACCAGCTCTGCCTGAGCTCAGACGTTCCTCCTGCACCTGTGCTATTGCTGCTCAAAGGCAGTCTGGCAGCAGAAATATACAGGAGGGGAGGGCCCTTGGCCAAACTGTTTCATGGCCAACTCTCAACCCTCATATGGACTGGGGACTGCAAAACACACTCTACAGAAACAACTTTCTTACATACATTGCTGAACTGGTCAGTGCATGAAAGAAAGGCTCCTATGTTCATCAAGCCACAATAACTTCTACTCTATACTTATTTACATCAAATTTTTGTACTATTTATATAGTATTTGTTATGGATACCTATTATATGTGAAGCATGCAGGCCAAGCACAGCTACTACTGATAATAAAAATGTTCACCTGCATAGGGGCAAAAATGTTATGGGACTAGAGAAGATTGGTTAAATAAAAATCACACTGACAAACAAACAAACCTAAAACATTCCACAGAACTTTTCAGAGCGGTGAGCCAGTTTGGCATTAGCAAGCTAAAGTGCAAATGTATCTGAGAAAGAGCCATGTAATATCATATGTAGCATGTTCACCACTGCCCTATTGTACTCAGACTGGAGAGTTCCTGTGCCTTTCTTGTGGTATTGTGTACCTCAGGAACCTCACCTCTTGTAGTAAATGTGCTTACTCAGTTGTTTTCCAATGGACTGGTAACAATCAGAGCTCACCAGTTTTTCTGGATGGCTGCTATTTGTGTCAGTGACTGAAAACCTGCTGGGAAAGCTATATGTAATGGCAGGAATTCAGATATATTACTGTGATATGCAAATAGTTACTTTGTTGTTTGCTAGGGAAACCAAGGCAGGAGATGGCCATTTTTTTGCCATCCTAGATTCCAAATTATGTCATCTGGCTCTGGAAAAAAAACCCCTTATTTGAGGAATCTTTTGCTTTTACTCTTTGTTTTATTTTGGCATTATTTTTTTTTTACTGAAAGAGGTTGTCCTTGGAAGTGCTTGGATACCATCTTCCCAACTTTCCTTTGACTGAAGATTGTCCTGTGGTTTCTATGCAGCTGCCACCATTGCATTTATACTGTATTTATACTTCAAGTGAGCCTTTGTCTTAGAATACTGTTCTTACATAAAGACTCAGTAGCTCAACAACTAACTGCATAAATAATCTTTTTCAATAGAAAATGCCTTCTCAATTTGCTATGGAAGCTGCTTGTATCTGTCTTTTCTGTGTATCATAACTTTCTCTGTACATGGTTTCTGATTTAAGGTGTTGACATCGGTCCTAGTTATGCAGCAAAATAGGTGGCTGAACCAAAAAGGCATTTTTCCTGGACCTGCCTCAGAAAGCAGCATGCAAGTTGAAATTTCATTTTTAAATTCAATTTCTCCCTCTTGGAACAAATTCACTTAAGTCAAACTATCACTTTTTATAGCCTCAGTAACTCTTTCTGGATTTTCAAAGTCAATTCAGCTCTAAGCTGAAGTAATTATGGCACATGCTATAAACCACAAGCACTGTAAACTCAGCATGGACTGCTATATCACCATCTTGGAAGCATATCAATCTCCTTTTACTCTAATTTGTTATGCACACTGTTTCTTTGGTGGCTTTTTCTTACCCTCACATTCATCTATTAAAAGAAATGAGAATGGGGCCTGTTCCCAGTTCATAAAAAGGTAGGCCACTTTTGGAACCATGGACCTTAGAATTAAAGTGGCTTTAGAATAAAAATGAATACCTTGTACATTTTTCTCCATGTTGTCCCTTCTGATGGAAAGCAGTACACTATTAACTTAAGGCTATTAGTAGATGAGTATGTGTACTGCTAGAAATGAGGAACCATTGGATGCATTAATTATTGTAGCTGCACTCACTAAATTCAACTTATTTGTGAATGCACGGAACTCATATATAATAGGTTTTTTTTGTACAAAGCATCTTTAAGAAGTAGACAAGGAAATCTTGGATGTTTTCTTTGTAAGGTTTGGCAGATAATGAAAGAATAAACCACTTGCAATGCCTCATACCTGAACATTTCCTTGATGTTTATTAGATTTACACAGAAATTTGGTTTCATTCTTCTTTTCTTATTTTTTTCAAATGTGTGCTCAGCCCAGTTTTGCCCAGGCCTGAATATGAAATGCCAAACTACCACAAGAAAGCCTAGGCATTACAATATTTTTCCAGCTCAAGCAGCAACTCAAAGTCTCATGAGACAGCTTACAGAATTCCAGCTCAAACTTGTAGAATCAAGATGTTTACATTATTTATATAAGGTGGGGCTATATATGTATTAGGTGGTTAGCTACAATAATAGCCACATTTTCAAAGTTGCTCAGCACATGCGACATTTGGGCTTCGGACCCATCCAGAATGGTGATAAAATCCTTGGTCCCACATAACACTAAGAAGGGGAAAATGACTTTTTATTACCCTTTTACGTGGTTTAAACAGTTCTTTATTTTAGACCATAAGTGTCACTGCATATCATAATTATTAGAACTTACTTAACATTTCTAGATGGTAGCAATGCAAGACTTCAAAACAGCTAGCAATAGGTAGCTTCGGGGAGTACTCAAGTATTCATATCAGAGTGTTTGAATAACTAATATGACATCTACAGGAATAAAAACCTGCCCCTCACCTTCATGAGGAATGATGGAATTCTGGTTCCACTAGTTTATAAACTGTATCACTGACAGAAAATGAAGGAGATCTTGACGGGTGCTACTGAAAGCTCCTCTGCTGTTAAAACATGTACAGCTTATCATATGTCCTTTTATTTTCTGTTTCAGACTGTTCTGAACATGAGGAACAGCATTGTAAAGCTCAGTAGCTTCAAAGAAAATGGATATCAGTGCTAAAGATCTCCACAGTGAAATATCTTAGATGACGGGGGAAAAAAGATAATTTTTCTAGGGCCACTGTCCACAAGGAGATAGGTGCAATAAGTGTGTTCTTTACACTTTGATCTTGCATGAAAGGTCATTAAAAACCATGCACTGACTGTGGATTTCACAATTCAGGAGCAACAACGTGTATTCCAATCTTAAAATAATGCAAGATGGAACAGACTTAAGGACTGCCACATATGTTAGGGTGCTTCATGAAACTTCAAAAGCTATGGGTCTTGGAAAACAAAAAGAAAACAATCAATGAGCTTACAGGACACATTTTTAAAGAAAAATCAATTACCATTGTGTTCTAAAATACTCGCTGACCACAAGCCAATGTGATTTCTCGTTACTAGTGGATGAAGTTACCCCTAAGAACCTATTCCTTCCCATGCTAAAATGTAGCAGAGTGCAAGAAGCATTTCTGAGACTGCTTTCCCCACCACAGCACTAGTATATTTTAAAAAGAGGCAAAGTGCACTTTATGAGGAAATGAGAGAGGGCCCAGAATGCCTTTTAATTTATTTTTATACTAAATATCATTAAACAGAATTTTGAAGCCATATATTTCTATTTTGTATGCAATGCTTATAATGTAGAAAGGAGCCATTTCATGAGACTGAAATAAGCAGTTGCTAACAATGAAGTCACTATTTTATTGAAACCTGATAAACTTTCCTGGATAATTTGGGATTTTTTAACAACGTTTTTCAAGGATGAAAATAAAGAAATGGAACTTTAATTTTGGCAGAATTGAAAAATTATTTCTATGGCAGCTTCATTTGGACATGGAAAACCTGTTTCAAACCATTCATGGCTCCACCTCTCACAAACTATTTATTATGTACTATAAATTACATATAACATGTAACATAAAAATTAAATAGAATTGTTCTGCAACCATAGATACAGATTGAAAGTTAATTAAATGAATGCGTGGGGAAAAATCTGTGTGAGATACAGGACTAGGGGTTCCCTGCTGTATGTATTTAATGAAGTCTCATCCATCTGATGGCTCCTGGACCCGCTCTTCAACACTTCCACAAAAATGTCACATTCTTTATGGGGGAAAAGTGTGGAATGTGCCTTATCCACATCAAGTACACCATTTTACAATTCCAATCCAATTAATTAAGCCTCTATTCTTCATGCATGAGTGGCCGTCTCTCAGTTACACACCCAAGGCAAAGCTCCAAGGGGCCAGGCAGCCAAAAAAGAAGGTACGTTCCCAACTCTCATTTACTTAAATACATATTTTTGGTAAAAACAAAATGTCTAAAATTACTTTAAATAGAAGTGTGTGTATATCTCTTCAGGGCCAGAGCATAAATAACTTATGTCTCAGGAAAATGAGCTTTTATTATTTTTATTTTTAATGCAGAGTCATAATTAAAGCAGGGAGGAGAGGACAGCCTCCTCTGTGAATGAGAAAATTAGACTGAGTGTAGTGAGATGGGAGGGTAGAAGGAGACTTCTGATGCGTGATTAAATGAAGAGGCAGTATGGTGAGGGCAGATGAGACACAGCACAGTGGGAGTATGGAAAGCATGGTGAAAGAAATAAACAGAAGACAAGATGTTAAAGTACCATAACCTGACTGCACTCCTGAAGAGTTAAAAATGAACAGATCATCTGTCAGGAAATCACACAAGAGGGGGGTGATGTGATTCCAGTCCCACCTCCCTGGGTAGGAATGTTGCTCTTCTGTGATTATGGTTGAAGAGTAACTATTTTCTACTTATTGCATAGTATTGCAGTGTTATTTTTAGCACTTGATTTCTGAGTATGTTTCCTATAGATCATCTGTCATTTCAGTGCTAGAAACAACCATGCTATTTTTTCTGTAATTAAATGGAGCCTTTTCATTTAACTTGTTATTTATACTGATCAAAACCTCAATCAATTCACTGTATTGTCTGGACACCCAAGATCCAGCTCAGGGAGGCACTTGTTCAGGTTCTCTCTTGTACTACAACCTCACCCCAGAATAAACCTGTATAAAAAGCTGTGCCTGCTGCCTCAGTGCGACTCAGATGTTAGTGTGATGTCACGGACAAAGGTGATCTCCTCCAAAATTAGCCATAGCAGTATAAAATGTTGCAGCTCCCTCTTGTTAGTGCTCACCAAACACTATTACTGTCTGTGGGAAGAATCATGTTAGTACTGCCCAAAGGCAGTGGCTGTCACTGTAAATAGTCAATCATTTTAGTAAAAAACCCTATTGTGGCCAGTTTCGGCTTGTCAGAGGGATCCAAGGTGAGGGTTGGAAGTGGCAGGCCTTGCTGGTATAGTAGCATCAGCTTTCACCTCCCTTCCCCACTGCTGGTTTCTGTTCCAGGATGTACAAAATGCCAGTGCAAGTGTGTCCCTGACAGGTACTATTAGGCCAGGAGATTGTTTCACCTGTTGCAATGACACCTTGGAACTTTTTTACACTTTTTTGCAGAGGTGAGATTTCCCACATGAAATTATATTTTCCAGCTGGATTGCAAATTTGAGGCATTTCACCCATTTACATATCCCTTCAATCTGTCATTATTGATGCGAGAAGGGAAAAATCTGAAACAGAAAGGGAAAGCTGACAAGTCCTAAAATTAAAAAGTTATTGATTAAGCCATTTGACTTGTTTTTTTCATTCCAGTATTGTACTCCAGGAAACAAATGTTTAATTTATTTTGGATAAAGGGATTCAATTTGTGATAATGCTGTGAAAATATAATATCTTTACAAACTCAGATTTCTCATAGGAAAATGTTAATGAGTCTTTTCTATTACACAAAAAATACCGTGTAAGAGAGCTGGTTGAATATTGTCCAGACAATGTTTTTGAACAGTTGTCAGAATTGTGTTTAGTTCAAGAAAATTCATATCCCATTGTACTATTTCCCAACAGTTAAGTTAATAGGTTTTGCTTAGGTAAAGGTTGGTTTGTTCCATAAGAATTATCAGTCAGTTCAAAAACAGGGATCAGATGCAGTATCAGGTCATTAAATGGCCAACTGCAGTCTTCATTGCTAATAATAATGGTTTACTTTGAAAGCAGCCTTAAGATAGAAATTGGTCAATAAAAATGCAAACATACTTGATATTATGTGAAGCCTAGTTTAGGTATTATTCATCTCCAGAAAAAGTATCAATGCCTGATTGTCAAATGCAATTATTAAATATATTGTCAGAACTCTGACTTGGTCCATAAGTATTCATTGAAGGGCAAAAAATTCAAAATATTATCACAATTCATTCCCTACAATTAAGTAAACACCATATATTGTGTAAGAACATAATTTTTTTTCTCACTCCAAAGTTTTTTATTTTCAAAATACAAGGAAATATAAAAGAACTAAGTATTTCTCTTTGTTTTGATGCAATGGCAACATTACAGTCATAATCAGAGTTCTCAATCAGAACTGGGCCTTCTTTGCACATAGTGCTTGTAAAAGACATTAATTTCACAAAATGCATAACCTAAAGTTATTTCAACAAAATAAAAGCCTTTGAAATTGTGAGAACACAGTTCCTCAGCTCTTCCCTAAATTATATAGTACAGTTCACCAGCAAGTGCTGCATTCTCTATTAAAGTGTGACATATTGTAATTTCATAATTAGGGCTTAAATTGGGCTCGAGGAATTGCTGTTGTTTTTTCTAAAATTCTCATCACATTTTTCAAAAATATTTTTGCTTTGTTTTATACCAACGGTTTTGGACAAACCCAACCCTAGGACTGAATGAAAGTTCTGTTTTCAAATAGTGGTTGTGGGTGAAGTTGCAGTTAGGGGTCATATAAACTTTACGATAGTTGCCCATGACACTCAACTGAAGTTCTAATTCTAAATATAAATTCTAAATATAAACCCCCTTGAAGTTTGAGATAGATCAGCTTTTTATTTTTCTTCCTATGTCTTTCTAATGAACACAACACCAGTTTTAAGTTTTTCATAACTTTTAGATTTGGTTATAAACATTTTCAGTATTTTCCTTGTGCATTATTTAATTTTCTGTGAACTCAGTAATTAATTTTTGGCGTTTTTTTGACTCTGTTGGTGGTTTCTTGTAAAGCTTTTTGGCTGTGTTTGTTTTTAAAGCCCGTAAATCTTACTGTATAAGACAACAGATTATTCAGACTAAGATATTTAGTAGTGTGTTGAACTGTGTTGTGTTTTATTTTATTTCTTAAAGAACTGTCATAAAAGCTGCAGATATTTAGTGATATTAATTAAGAAGCATAGTACTCGACAGATCAAACTAGTAGTTTCCTTTGCTTACAATCATCCAAAACACATTCCTTTCCTTCTTTCTCACTCACAGCCTCCTAATATTGTCAGGACTGATGTCATCATTTATCATCTCCAGAAGGGAACTATTTGGTGGGAGTGGGAGAGTGGCAATGAGAAACCAAATTTATTTTAGCAATTTTGGTTTTTATCAAAAATTGTATTTTTCATGAAACAGTGGTACCATATATAGTACATTTCTTTACATTAGTAGTTTTCTCCTTGTTGACTCATCCTCTCTTCATCCTCCCTCCCCTCTGTAGCAAAATAAGAAAAACAGATTACTGTAAATTTTGGCACAGAAGGGTATTTGCATCATTTTCTTAGAAGTCACGTGCTTTGGATTTCCTCTTGTTTATGATATATTGAAATGTCTTCCAGATGTTTTTAATTATAAAAAGTTTTCAGGAAAGCAAAGTAATCCGTAATAAAATTTCCTCTACATTTTTTAAAATAGCCAATAAATTAGTGTACTGTAGCTTATCAAACTGCCACATAATTCTACATTTGACCCCGGTGCAGCAAGGTCTGGCATTTCCTTAAGACAGCTAGTTTGGTCGGAGGCAAAACAGGCTTCCCCAGCCATACTTTCAGTTCCTCTTCCAAGGGAGAGCATTCCCTTCCTGGGGCCAAGCCAGCTGTGCAAATGCTCGTTGGTGTGAGCAGCTCTGACTTCCTACACAAACACAACCACCTCTGCTGCACCAGCTTGGAAGAAGCAGATGTGTCACATGGGGTATGCCAGTCTGGATTCAGGACAGAGGCAAACAGAAGATATTTTAGCTGCTGGTATGTGATGTTGAAGCTCTGCTGCATGAGATTTTAATTTATAAATTTTGAGCAGGTGCCCAGATTGCTGTGGTAAAATCTGGAAGAAAACACAATAAAAATAAGAAGATTGGTTCAATTTTCAAGGACCTGTATGTGGGTGGGGGAAGGTTTTAGTCATAGAAGACATTTTCAAATGGTCAAAGAACTAGACAAGCAACAATGGTTTTGAATCCTTAAAGATCTTTCCAAAATCTACCCCTTGTAGTCATTCATCCTAATGACAATCTGATGAGTGTGCTTACTCTAAGACTGTATTTGCATAAGGAGTTAAGGGAGGCATGGCAATGGGAAATAGAAACAAACTTTGCCATTTCTGTGATTTTTCAAGCTGCGTGTGTATGTGGTGGTTTGGTTTTTTTTCAGAAATAATGAAGATCTGAAAGAAAGGTATAACTTCATAAACATCTCGATGAAAGAGTTATTAGGCTGTTGGTTCATGTGTTAGGGTCTTGCATGTATCTTTAAATTTGTCCTGCCAAATGATCTCTCTGGGAAAGAGGTACTTCAGCTCATGTCCTGAAAAACAGCAGCACAAAAGATGTGCATTTGGTACTTGTCAGGTGTGGGGACTCAGTGGCACTCTGAGATGAATTGGAAGCAGTAGGTCTAGGAGTATGATGTAAGGAACTATAAAAGTGGGAAAGCATACAGCATCCTAGTGGACTAGATCCTCCTGCCTGTCAGAATCAGATCTTTTTCCAGAGGTGGAAAGGTAAGGAATCAAACAAAAAGAGAGGTTTGTATATTTGTTTGGTTTGGGGATTTTTTGGTTTTTCTTTTTTTTTTTCCCCTGGAGTGTCTAAACACAGCAGGACTTGCAATAAGAGCAAATTACTGTTAATGTAGCTATCCCACATTCTCAGGTGGCATAAATGTTGTCTGAATGGTGATTTACACCATTCAAAGTTCTTGCCTTTTCTCACTAATTTGCCTTGAGTACTATTTCATCAACCAGATTTGCAAAGAACAGTAAACGACCATGCAAAACTCCAAGCTTTTTTGCATTTAAAGAGTAAAAGCAAATATTTCACCTTGCTATTGAGTCTATTGGTATTTAATGCAAAAGCAGCACAGCAAAGAATTTGGACCCAATTTTAGCAGAGAGGAGACAGAGTGCTAAGAAACAGATATAAGACAAATGTCCCTTTTATGTCTCTTAAAAACAGTTACTGAGCATAGTCTTGCCATCAAACTAGAAAATGATAATCCGAGATAAGTTGAATTTTTAAAGGCTCATAGAAGTAAATTACACGTGATTTAGAGCTCATCTGGGTAAGGATTGTGGCAGGACATGAGAAGGAAGGAGAAAATGGTAGACCTCAATACAGAGGTAACCATGGCTGAGAACTTTGACCAAATTTTGAAAGGGTTATAAAATGCTGATGCTACCACTTCCCAAGAAGATCCCCGCAGTACCCCTGAATTCCCCCATGTTTTGAGATGCCAAAATCTATTGGTCACCGTTCTTAGACTGCTTCAAGAACTATAGATTCATTTATTTCTTGGCAAGAGCCAGGCAGCACTGCTGATGTATGCTTGTCATGTGTTCCTCCACTGCCTGCACTCCATGAGTGCCCTTGTCTGCATTCAAGCAAAGCTGCCACTGAGATCGAGGGAAGTTCAGGTTGAGTTAGCCTGAGAGGAAGGGTATCCCTTACCTAACAATACCTCCTGTGCTGCAGTAGATTTCTGTGGTATTTGACTCATTTTTTTAATGTTAGGGCAGGAAAATCTCTTGCCCTTCTGATGCAATGACAATGAAGACTCTTGCAGACAGCAGTGAAGTGAGAGGATCCACCTCTTTGGAAAAGAATATATTAGTAAATGTTTGACTGCAGTTGTTTATTGTTTACTGGATACTAGCAGTACCTATAGTACTAGAGTTACTGGGGAGTCACTATAAATGTTTTCCATATGGAGAGTTAGGGGATTACAGTGCTAAGGAGCATTTCCATGGGAGACCACAACCTTGGTGGTCAGTCTGATGGCTGCTCTTGCTCTTACCGGCACTGGCGAGATGGGGAGAATAGAGCTAGGAAAAAACAACCAAACTCGAGGATTCACACATTTCAACCAGTCTTATAAAATTCTTTACTGATGAACCCTCTGTTAAATTAGCCAGATGTTGCCTAATCCTGTTTTATCATGTAGAGTTGGTGCTGTAGTGTCCAGTCCTTGTGTCTTTGAACCATAAGAAGCAGCAATGCTGATTATAAAAAAACTGTGGGGTTTTGATCAGATTCCTTTCTATTCCACCACTCTTGTGTTGCCCTAGAGTGGAGCAGCGTCCTGCTCCCAGAGCAGTGTGTTGTCCCTGAAGGCTGTCACTGCGGGCACTGGCTGAGGGGCAGTGGTGGCACTGCTCTGCCCGGTGGCACTGGGTCCTTCTGGGGCTGCGAGGTGTCTCAGTGGCTTTGAGGTGTCACTGGGGCTGTCCTCTGGACACAGTTTCACAGGCGGAGACAGGTGGTTGTGCTGCACTTCAGAGAGTACAAACCTGTCCTTCCACAGAGCGCTGTGCTGGCCGCCCAAGACCTCAGGCATGTGGTGTTTCACAGAGAAACCTGAGGAACTTGTGAGGGAAAAGTGGAGCTACAGGTAATGAAGAAGGTGTTGCTTTCTCTGGAGAAAGGGTTTAAAATCGTTCCTGGTATTTTTGTTGAACCGAACTGTTCAAGCCAGGCTGTGAATGGAGGGAAGGAGAGCGGGGGAGGAGGACGCAGCTCTCGAAATGGTGCTGCCGCTGTCCTGGCTCTAGATGTGCCGCACAAGGTCTAAACCACCCGAGAGCTAGCTTTTATTTCACATTTCATTTGCCCTTCAGAGCTGCAACAGGCAGCAGAGCAAAGAAGCAGCAGACCCAAGGCCTTCTGGCAGCTGTGTTTGTGGAAGTGCAGTTAGGTGTCTGCCCCTCACCTACCTGTGGGAATAGGGCTGGAGAGGAACTTGTGGGATATTTGCTGTCTGGCTCATCCATCAGGAAATATTTATTTGTTCATTAATTCATTTTATGAAGGTTGCACAGACTACGCAGTGAAGTTCCTTGCTGACCAGTCTTTGTTCGGAGTTTACAAGCCATGAGTTGGTGGAAGTACAACAGCATAGTTTGCCTCCTGCTCCTGGGGCTCCTGGTGTATGGCAGGGTACTGGGGAAGAGGTCGTAACAACAAGCCACAGAAATATGCCTGCATAGAGACAGTTATCCCACTTTTTGGTTGGTTAGTTGGGTTTTTTCCTTATTTAAAAAATTTTAAAGCGTATAAACAGGACTTTGATGTTCCCATTGCACTGGACTAGAAAAGCAATTGCATTAAGGGGACCATCCACACAATATTAGAAAATAGGATGCTGGCATAGCTTTCTGTGTGCATTAAAATTCTGTTAAATAAAAAAGAAATAAGGAAGCAGTGTGGAAGAGGTAGAAGCAGTCGCCCAGGAGGACTTTAGGGACACTGTCTGAGTGTACAAGGATGGAGTGAGGAAAGCCAAAGCCCTTGGACAGCTGGACCTGGTAAAGGGTGGCAAGAAGGGCTCCTGCAGGTACATTGGCAGCACAAGGAAGGACCCACTGCTCCTGAGGGTATGAAGAATACAGAGCCAGGCTCTTCTCAGAAGCACCTGGGTGAAGAAATGACAAAGGGTACAAACTCAAATACAGGAAATTCCACTTAAAAAATAAATTTAATCATACAGGCAAATGAACACTGGAACAGATTGACAAGAAAGGTTGTGGAGTCTCTGTCCTTTGAGGTGTTCAAACCTGGACTAGGCACAGCCCTGAGGAACGTATTTTTGCTGACCCTACTTTGAGCAGGAATCTGGACTGAGCAGTCTCCAAAGGTACCTTCCAGCCTCAACTGTTTTGTGATTCTGTGAAGTTCTATAATTTGCAATTTAAACAAATAGCTGTACCAACACTTTGGATCAACACTTAAATTAATTTCTCTGTAAATCAATTGAACATTTTTTATCAAAACTCTGTCAACTTAATCTAACCTAGACCTAAATGTTCCATAAAAGCTTTTATTGAATCAGAGGCCAACAGAAATGTGTGCAGCTTTTGATTCCAATGAAATCAACCTGTGGGGGTTTTTAAACAAATAAATATTCTTTTCTGAAAGTGAAACTGGCTGGAAGCAAAAGTGAAACTTGCTTTATTGCTTTTCGTTGTTCAAGCTGGGAGAAACAGCAATAGTAAATGGAGGTCATAGGTAGTGCTAAGTAAACAGAATTAAAAATATTAATTTTTTTACTATAGCAATGCCACTTCCAGTAATACAGTGGAGAAGTCAGAGTGTTTACTGTTGCCCTTATTACATTGACAGAGCCCTTTTGATCTTTTGTTTGAGCTTTATGTAGCTCTTCCTCTTTTCATCACAATTCTCTTGCCCAACTCCAGTACTTCATGGTTGTAAATAACTGTAAGATGCAAGTTGCTATAATTTGTGACTGTAAGAGGTAGACTAGTGTAAATTATGCAAAGAAAGGGAGTGATTGACTCTGGAATGAGTGCAGCCATGTACTGTCATTAGCTCCAGGAAGAGGGATGCTCATTTTTGCCTGTGTGTGCAGAGAAAGGTGAAGGCTGAGCTAAAGCAGATCAGGCCTGCTTTATTTTACACACTGCTGTTGTTCTGCTGAAAATTCTGCCCGATCCTGAAGTCCATTTCTGTTGTTGGGACTGCAACTTGCACACATTTCTTTTGCCCCTTACAGCCATGAACAGCCACATGTTACCTGCTGTGCAGCATGCTGGCTGTGGCTGCAGCTGCTGCCCGTAAGCTACACATGGTAACTCCTGGGAAAGTGGGTACCTGTTTTGCCACCCCTTGATTTGGTTGGGCTCATTTTAAGTAGCACATTATGCAGTGTGGGTTAAATTAATGTATATTGCATAGACCAGTGGTACTCCATGGGACTTAGAGAGAAGACAGAGAGAATATATGTGGGTAGCTGACAGCATTTTTTTAATCACTCCTAAACTGAAATAGAAGAAGTCTGTGACCCTCTACATTCCTTAAGCAGTGTACAGGAGTTTGTGTAACTCCTTCTGTTGCAAGCTTTCTCCATGCTTGTTATATATGACTTATAGATATTTCCACATATACCTGCTACATTGACTCTCTCCTCCTTCCCCTGGCAGTAATGCTGATACTTGGCAGGAACAAGGACCTTTTCTTGCCCCTTTTATTAAGAGTGAACTTCCAGTACATAAACAGATTCTTTTTAAACTAATTTAATATGCACACTTTTATCTTATTTTTTTGTCTTTCTTCCAGCTCCATCTTGAAATGACTCACTGTAAAAGATTTATTGAAATTTTTGAAGTTCCTAATGCAAACTCTCGTCCAGCCTCTAGCAGTGCAAGATGCTGTAGTCCAATAATACTTCTTTTCTTAATTCTTAAATGTTTCCCTACTTCCTTTGCTTGTGGAATAGGTGAGAAAAACAATTGCTTCCACTACTTAATGCATCACAACTCAAAAAACTCACTCCTTCCATGCAATTTTGAGTCCCAGCCCAGCTGGTGGTTCCTAGATTTTAGGCTTTGAATATGAGTTCAGCACTTTCAAATGAATCACTCAGAACATTACTTCTGTCAGTCTTTTTTTTTTTTTTTTTTAACCCCTGGTAGGGTTTCCTGATTTTACAGATGCAGACCCTGTAAATGCAGAGGAAAATATTAAAATTTTCAAATTTTTTTCCTGTTTCTTGAAAGTGCTTGTTCTCTTTCTATTGTTTTTTACTGCAACAAAGATGTGTGGGATATGATACTTTGGCACGTAATTGGCCTTGTTCTTGCTTATTTGTGATTTCATCAAGATTTTAATTGACACTTCAGTGTTTTTGTGAAGGCCTGTCTTCTTACCCTTTTTTATGAGCAGCTAGTGGGTAAAGATTCTCCTTTTCATCTGCTGTCTGTGGGCAGTTCTCTTCAAAACCAAGTTAATGGATAATGTCCCAGCTCTCACCAGGAAGTTTAGGTTTTAATAACCTGCCTGTTTATTAAAACATATTATCAACTCTGAAAACAGAAACAGTGAAAATATATAATGAGCTGGGACACATTTCCAGTTTTGATCATTAGCACACAGCCCTGATCTTCATCCTTAGTTTCTTATTGATGCTAGTTGGATTGATGAAGTAGGGTGTGGATTGATTAAATAGTGTGTAAAGGAACTCACATAGCTTTCTTCATTAACTTTTTCCCAAGGGTGGTTGCTCAGTGCCATGCTGCTTCCTTCCATAGAGGCAGACAGAGGTGTAGGGTGCCAGTTCCTTTGTTGAAGTCTGAAGGACAGAAACACTTTTCTGGTTGGTCCGGGTGAGGATTGCTGTAGTTTAATGCAGATAGTTAAACACAAGGATCATGATTTACTTCTAATATTTCATTAATAGTAGTATTCACATCTTAAAAAGAGGAAAATACAGACAATTTTGCAGTCATATCTATCTCCTTACTTGTATCGAGTTAACTGAGAGTGAGCATCATTTTAGTGAAAATTAATTTTTTTCATTTTGAAGCATTTAGAACAGCTTCTTTTTTTGCATAAGAGTATACACTTCGAAATAAATTTGGGATACTAAAAATATTATTGTGAAGAGTTCAGTCTTTTAAGACATAACCACTCCTTATAACCCTTTGGGTAATGTTTTCAATAAAGTATTTAAATGAATCACAGATTGGCAGATATCTCATGTTAAATGTGGAGATTTTGTTTAGGGTTTTTTCAAACCTGAACCTTCTGTGGAGTAAAAGGGTCTGACAAAGAAAACAGTGAAAATGAAAACCAAGAGGAACAAAAAAAGAACAATTTGAAAAATTGTCAACCATCCTTATTCACAAACAGTGAGTTCCTGAGCCAGAGCTATTTGATACTCCTCATTTCTGGAAGGAGTGTGAAGGAAAGACAGGCCTGTAAGTCTGTCCTGCCTTTCCACATGCTTATTGCCTCCCTACTCCAGGATGATGACTGATCTGCTCAGATAAGAACCCTTAACCTGTATTCCTCAAAAAGTGAGCTGGACTGTCTTAATTGATTTAAATAATACTGTCACTGTAAGTAGGGTTCATTTTCACTAAAAAAGATGAGGACATAAACAAGCAGCTTTAGCTAACAGATTTAATATGATCCCCAGCAATGAGGCAATGACAAGTTGCTGAGGATAGTAGCCTTTTTAGCCTGCAGAGCTGTGAGGGAAGGAGGATCTGTGAACACAATGTACTTGGTCCACAGTGAAAGGCAGATGATTGAGAAAGGACATCAGACGAGCCATATTAGACCTCAAAGCTCATCTGGCCCTATCCTTGTCTCTTATTGTCGAAAGTTGAAGGATATAGCTAATCCCCTCTGGAATACTCTTCTGAACACCAATAGGCTGTTCT
Source organism: Campylorhamphus procurvoides (assembly GCA_013396655.1). Lineage (NCBI taxonomy): Eukaryota > Metazoa > Chordata > Aves > Passeriformes > Dendrocolaptidae > Campylorhamphus > Campylorhamphus procurvoides. The sequence continues at coordinate 37,008 of WBMV01004087.1, forward strand.
AGCCTTGCTGAGCCAGAAGAGATGTTTTTCTACTTGGTAGACCTTTGGAATTTTTTTCTCAAGAATCTAGTAACAGAACTCGTACAAACCTTTGCATCCACAGTGGCATCCTTCTTCGAGGTGCTCCAGAGCTGGCCTGTACATTTCACTGGTAGGAGTGTGGGATCTGCTCATGCTGTTTGAGGCTTCTGAGCTCTCATGTTGGAAGAAGCAGTGAATGGATCCCCATTTACTCCTCCCACATCACTTATGATACATCTGTCATATCCTCCCTGGGGTATGTCTTTCATACTGCAAGATTCCATTGGATTCTTTCCCCTGTCCAGTGTCATCCTCCAACTTTTATTATCCTTGCTACTCTTCTCCATGCTTTTCTGTTTGTATATCTGTTTTAGAAGTGGGATCAGAACCAGATACAAGGTCTCTGTGAATTTATGTACTGATACAATTATGCTCTCTCTATTTCTTTCACAGTGATTTCTAACATTTAATTTGCTGTTTTCTTCTTACAACTCTCTTCTTTGAGCTGAGGTTTTCATTGTCTATACCATCTGTATTACCTCATTGACCATTTTGTTACCTATCCTATGCTATTCAGATCTTCCTCTTGATGCAGTAATGAACTTGGAGACCATAATTTTATGCATGAAGTCAGACTTTTTTATACCAATGTGTGTCCCTTTACATTTACTTACGTTAAATTTCATTGATCATTTTGTCAGCTAGTGATTTGTTTTATAAAATCATTTTGTGTTTCTTCACAGGCAGCCCATGTGTTTGCTGCCTTTGACATTTTTCCAGCCTGTGGATGAAACATCTGAATCCCCAGCCTTACTTCTGGAGCCCTTTGAAAAGCAGAGCTCCTGAAAGCCACTGCTGGATGTTGCTGACTGATGCTGAAAGTGTAAGTTCCAGGCAACAGGGTGAAAAGAAGGTGTTGGAGTCAGGTTCCTGAAGGTGGAAAGCTGATGTACTTATGCATTGTGCAGCTTTAGTAATTGATAGAAGTAGCTAAAACAGAGCTCTTGCATGACTGTGCAGGGGGCTGAAGAATATTTCTCCCCAGTTGGGCCCCTCACCATATGTACAAAATGATTGCTGTAACTCTATTGTACTATATAAATTAATGATTTTTGTAGTGATTTATCCACTCTACTATTATTATATGACCAATCTCCATTCCAAGATCTTACTCAAACTTTTCGAATGGCAGTGTATGCAGCTTTGTATTCCAGAGCATTACCTGCTCTTTAGGCAAAGGACCTGATCAGATGTTTTGGCCACTACAGTATGCCTTCATGTGTTCATCAAACGCAAGGCTGCACATAGCAGTCTGGGTCTGCATCCCCAGAAGAATGAGTTTTCAGGATGGCTATACTGTCCCAAAATTGTTTTCCTGGGATGAAAGTGAATATTTGTAAATTTTATGGGAGACCAAAAAGCAGTTGGTTTTTTTTTCCTCCAACTGTTCATAGAAAAAGAAAAATAGTAAAGGGTGGAAGAGATGTTGAAGTGACTGTTATTTCTCATCCAGATTTTAAGTAATGGTTCAGATATTCAGACTGGTGATGCTGTGGTGAGTTCTTCTGTCATTAATACAGGTGCTGCCATGAAATTCTTTACTCTTCTCCTTTTGATTCTGAGTCAGTTGTTTTCCCTCTCACATTGGCTTATCTGGCAAATGAGCCATTTGGATCTTTTGTTTTATGACAGAAGAATTGTGGGACAATAAGCATTGGATGGAAGTGGTGTTTTCAAATGATCACCAAACTAAAATTAAAGCTGCTGTTCTCTGTGACCTACCAGATGTTCCAGTGCCTTTAGAGGCATAGTGTCATTGGACTATACAGACATGATCTTCCACAGGAAGCTGTGTCTAAAGGCTAAGGCTTCAGTATGGATGATTTGAGAAATCCTGCCCTTAGGTGGCAAGAAGTAGGTACCTACACTGTGACTGAGAGAAATTCCAGTCTGTTGCTTTGGCAATTCAACAGTGAGTTCCCACTGGGGAGGAAAAAGTAGATCCTGAGTGTTTACTATTCCCAGCTTATTCTTTTTCTTAGAAAGTGAAAGATCAAAACAGCCCAGCTGCCAATGAAATGAGGTAAAAGTAGTAATTTGTCTGACAGAGTTCTAAATCTGTTCCCCCAAACATTTTATTTTGTCAGTGATTTAGCCCTGACAAACTTTTATTTACCACACAACTTTTCCAAGGGCTGGACTTTATTTCCTCATTCAGTCTCTTTTTCTTAAAAGAGATATTGGAAGGATAAACACATCTGATTCATTGTTTGTAACAAACTGGGAAAATTGAAAATGTCCAGCTGCCAGGAGAAGTTTGCTGGAAGGGCAGTTAGCCCCAGTGCCACACTTATAATCCCAGGGGAAGGTAAGTGGGAAAGGTTTGGAGCACAGTGACTTGCCAGAGAAAGACACAAGGGTGTTCTGAGCAGCATAGCAGAACGTCCGTCACAGGAATTGCAGCTTAAGTCACTTTCCTGTTTGTATTTGTTGTTCAAAATTTACAAAATGCTATGAAGTAGAATTTTGTCCTCTGTATCACCTGCTTCCTCGTTGAGAAAGAATAATCCTGTCAGAAGGAGAACCTCCATCCTGTCCTGTGTTATAGAGAACAACTTTTTCAAGTTGTCTAAAAAACTCTGTTTAAGCTTGGTTTATGGTTTCAGTATATATATGGAGGCCCAAATGATCCTACACAGAATCTATACAGATGCATGTCCTGAAATTCTCATGGGTCACTGAGGGCTGGACAAATCCTGCCTTGGAGCAAAAGAATGCTTAATGTTCTTTTTTTTTTTTATTGGTTGGGGGTTTTCCCCCTTTTTTTTGCCTCTGGAAGAATGAAATCTGTTATCACTGCTGTGATAACTTCGTACTTCTACAGCATATGATGCAACACTGTAAACTTGGCTTGCAGAGCAGTTGATTTGTTCCTCTGAATTTTGTTTATTACTGGCATATGGATATGAAAGGGCATAATTTTGGTAGCTAGATCTAATCAGCACTTTGTATATAAAGTGCATCAAAAACACACATCAATAGCAGTCCATCTTGGTGTGTCTGCATTCCAGATCATTGTGTAGTGTAAGTTAGCTGTTCCTTTCATTTCTCCTGGAGCCCAGCTGGTCTTGCTTAATTTCACACTATTTTATATTCTGTTTATTACTGAGGCCAACAAGTATTTTATTTTAGCTGTTTGTACATATTAAACAAACATGGGATCCGGGTGGAATGTCTCTGGCAGAAACATGCTAATTCCTTATACCCTCAGAGTCCATTCCACACTTGAAGGAGTGGACTGAGCCAATTAAATTAGGCACCCAAACAGGAAAACCACAGACACACGATTACACTTTCAGCCAAAGCTAAACGGTGCAGCATGAAAGTCATGTTGTTGTTTGGCTTTTTCACACTGATGCCTGCGTGAACAGAGACAGCTGGCAGCATCTCTGTCAGAGCCTGCCCGCGGGACACAGGAGAAAGGGAATTCCTGCTTCATGGAGCTGGCAGGATCAGTTTAGTTCTCCTCCATGAAAAGATTGTCATAGGTATGCCGCAACAGAACAGCACATTTCAGTTTCCAGATAGTGTCTTATATGTCCAGAGACTGGAAAAGTCTAAGGATTTTAGGCTTTATTTTTCCACAGACTTCTGCCCTGGTTGAGGTCACCAGGCCATGAGCACTACTCACAATGTTCATGAATCTCACAGAGTTGCTCATGTGGTTGGGTTATCAGGAGACATGGCGAGTACCCCTCATGCTGTCTGTCTGGTGGCCTGGTGTTTAGGAAACATACACAGGAGATACTAATTTGGGCATTTGCAGGAACATTTCAAACTCAGTCTTGTTAGATTTAAAAAGAAAGGACACTGCTGTAAAACTCCATTTAAAATAAAAGAGTAGGCCTGCTGTTTTTATTGAAATACTGTGGTACGGACAATTCTGTGGTGTAATCGCAGGATAGCTGGAGACACCTTTTTCTTGGTCTATTCAGATGCCTGAGCATCTCTCATTCAGGGAGGTAGAGATGTAGATCCAGTTCGTGCATCTTGCTGGCTAGTTCTGATGGCTCCTTTTGAGGGGACTGTGCCAGGCTGTTACTGCCAGCCCTTCCTAGAGTTCTCCTTCTTTGGCTGGGGAGCTTGGCCATTGACACAAGTTTTGTTGTGTACCACTTCAGTGGCTGGATGTCCAAAAGTTAGGTGTGCCAGTGCACAAGTTGTAGTACTTCATTTACCTAGCCCTTAGCTGCTAGGATGGTGTGTACCTTAGGAACCCTTAAGGGAGGTAGGAATCTGAATATAGGCTGCTAGAGCAGTACTTTAGGGAGTGGCAGTGAATAATCATTGTGGCTGTGTCTGTCATGATAAGGCACAGCTGTGTTACTTTATTGTTAATAGAGACTGAGATGTATATTGTGTTCTTACACTGCCATTGCCAGACTATAGCTGGAGAGTGCTTGGGACTATGAACCAGTGCTCAGTAAAGTTGTCTGGTTTCACACTGTGTCCTTTGTGGAATTTATTAGACTGTGAGCTGTGCTGATCTCTTTTTTTTTTTTTTTTNNNNTTTTTTTTTTGATTCTGGGGAAAGCCTGAGGGGTGTTTTTAACTCTGAAACTGTAAGCAGTTTGGACCTTGGCTACCTTAATGACACAGCTTCACCATATGGGGTGCTGCAGTGACTTTGACTGGCTGCAGTAACCAAGATAGCAGTACCCTCATTTAACTGGGAAAGAGCTTGTTACTGTCTTTTAAAATTCCTCAGACCTGAGAATTATTTTCCAGCCCTTTGGTCCAGAATAGGCCAGGCTTCTTGATTTAGCCCATGCATCTAATAGTAGCTATTTTATTTTCAGAAGTGAGCCAAGTTGCATGCAAGCTTTTTTTTTTTTAAATGACAGATCTTTTTTCTGATGGTTTGATGGTATTATATATATTGATTCCAAGTTTAGTATTGTTTCCTCAAAAAAAATTGCTTGGGCATGGTATTTCTAGAGTAAAATAACTCAAGAGTGATCAAAGGTGTGCGACTCCTGGTTTCTCTGTGAACTGAAATTTTGTTAGTCTTTTCTCATGCTGGTGGGTGGAAAAGGCCAAGGGATGGTTGTTTGCCTAATGAGGGCAGGATACAGCTGGGAGGAAGCTTGAAACTCTGTCGCAGGGTCTGCAAACAATCTAGTCACATCAAATAGATGCCCACTGTTTGCCAAAAATCAGTGAAATAGGGAGATAATGAGGGAGATAATGAGGGTAATGAAATAAAGAAAAAGAGAGCACTGTTGTTCTTTAATGCAGTGACCTTTTTTTGAGATGTGTCATTTACACGGGTGTTTGTGTGAGTGTTGGCCCATGCTGATTTTACAGTACTTAGCTGTGTGATGGCTGCTTCCCAAAGCCGGGAAGCACCCTGTGGCTGGCCTCACTCTAGGCTCGATAAGCTGTTGCAGTAATGCTGTAGCTAATGGTTTCTGAAAAAGTTGATACCTCTCTGCATTGGAACAAACACATTTTGGGCTAAATATTGAGAAATCATAGGTATGTTATGCAAATCCTGGGTGTGCCAGCCAAGCCTGTAGAAGAAAACTCATTAGGATTAATCTCTAGCAGGGTGACTAATGCAAAGGGAATGAGGTACTTTCCTCCCTGAGTCAGCAGAGATTTGACATAGCTTTCAAAGGGGCTTCACTGGAATGCAGTCAGTTGCTTTGTGCAATAGGTATGCTAGTTTATTTAATTTGGAACCACTTGCTTTAGACCAGAGAGCACTGTACTGAATTGAGAGAGACACGTAGCTACATACTCTACTAATAGATTTAAACCAAAATATCTTACTCATTTAGGAAGAAATGAGGTACATAATTATCCAATGTACATTAAATGTACTAAAGACAGCAACATATGAAAGCTGTCTTACCTCCTGCTCTGCTCTTTGAGCTTTGCCAGATTTTTATGTTTGGGGAACCATATTTACAAGTGAGGCATTTGTTACATCCCATCTCTGTCTAGTTTTCACGGTGACTTCCACATGTAATGTCAGGAAAATTAGGTGCAGCTCAAGGTTACTATTGAGGTATTTTGGGAAGGAGTGGCTCAAGAAGACTTATTTTATTACGTTTTCCAAAGCCGTTCTTAGGTGGAATATTACTTACTGGTAACATTTGTGTAAGACAACAGGATTTTTTTCCTTGCAAGTGCTACAGTCAGCTAATAGCAATCAAATTCTTTTCAGGGGTATGTAATTGTTAGCCCCATAAAAAGAAAAATAAATTCCTGTTTTTATCAATAAAGCTATACAGAGCCAAATACCAACACAAAGAAAATTTCAGTATAATTTAAAATGTTTAATCACGTTTCATTCCCAAGTAACACACCAGTATTTGTAGTTTCAAATTGAAAACTTTATATTTTGCCTCTGCATTTTCTCATTTTTTCATCTGTATTTCATGTTTCGTTATGGATAACTTATCAGGCAGGGTGAGGATCTTTGGAGATCCTTTCTAAAACTCCTAATTGGTTTTCAAAGAAAGTTAACGGAAAGGGTAGATTTTCTTGATAATCCTTTCAAAATTAAAATATAACACAAAAACACTATGTTTAAGTGACATAAAGGATCTTACTTAAACCACCTAAAGCTGGGAAATTCAAAGTGAGTAACTAACACTCTCTTGTAAACTGCCTTCATGTATTACAGCTGACAGTGGGGAAGCAGAGGTTCAGAGAGCAGTTCAGATATTAATCTTTCAAGTTTGGATATTGCCTGAGTCCTGGTAGTTGGTAGAGCAGGATTGATGTCTTTCAAAGAGTTCCCTTTTCATGGTCATACTGAACATGGTTTTTCTCTGGCCGGTTGATTCTTTGTTCCCTTGTTAACAGCAAGGGCTGAGTAGCGCACAAGTAGTTAACAACAAATAGAGATCTAAAACTTAATCTGAACCCTGGAGGATCCTGAACCCTGGAGGAACCTGATCTCAGGCTTGCTTTCTCTTCAATGTCTACTTAAAAGAAATCCCAACTAACCAGAAGCAGAAGTACCAGAAGAATCCAGATTCCCTCTTGTTTTCATTTGGGGTCCAGTCTGACCATTTTTTCACTGAAACCAGTTCAGTATGAAATCAGTATGCTGTGTTTACACACTTCATTAGCTTTATATTGTCAGTATATCAGATAAACAATAGTTAGGCACAGCAGGACTTCTTAGGGAGAATCTATTGCAGAGTTTCCATGATTCTTTATACATCACTCTAGAAGTTTATTAAAATTTTCCAAATATTCTGACATACCTAAGAAAGGGGAGGTCTTTTACATCTTAGTGCTACTCCTTGAAGCTGAATGGCAGACCTTTTTGTAGAAAGGTGAATTTAGTAGTCTTGGGTTTTGTTGTTTTTTGGGTTTTTTTTCAAATAAGCTAAAAATACAGTTAATTTGAGGCAGCAAAAACCCTTTGCCTTTCAGCCACTAACACTAAGGTTAGCCCATATTTTACAGAACTCTTGCAAGCAGAGCCTGCAGTCTTTGATTAATGTCAGAACCTTCTTTCAGTTTTTCTTTGAACACATTACTTTAAAATTTGCATAATTGTTTAAAGTTGCACGTTTTGCTGATACTGCCCCTATTAAATGATACAAGAAAACACAACATTACATTACATGACCAACAGGATCAAAACAGAAAGGAAAACTTTTATGCAGTTATATATTTTGTGAATCAGGGCAGTAATTGGAACATATTAATGATTTCCTTGGCTCCCACTTATCCTGCTCCACCCCTGCTCCCCCTGAAGCCATCTGTGTAAACTCTGAGGATATTTAACACACTTTAAGCTGTCCAGTTCTGTATAGATCCTTGTAAAGTAATTTGGAATGATGATTCCTGCTTGGTGAGATGTACTCAGACATAAACTCACACATACACATAGCAACACAGAAAGCATGAACCTGTTAAGGATTTCACCTTTTAAGAAATGACAGAATAATTACAGGACAACGTGTCCTTCATGAGCAAAAACAACTAAGCGAAAGTGCTTTCAAGGCTGGCATGGCCTACTTCTAGCAAGCTGCATAAATCATAAACTGCTAAGGGATTGATTCATACACAGAGTGGTAACTGGAGTCCCTATAGTGGTGTATATGAATGTGTGGATAACATACACATGCGCTGAACTGAATTCAGTTCTTCATTACAGCTTGGCAACAGAACTGAGGTAATAGAGCCCAAACCCTGACTTTGTATACGGATACAGAAAATGTAGAGGATGAACCATGTGCTTCCTTAATGAAGGGTAAGTAAGTTATTCCATTTTCAGACCTCTTCAGGAGTGGATTGTGATAGTCGGTAAGTTGGCTTCAGGCAAAACTTAGTGTGTTAGAAGTTCTCACTCCTGGAATTAACGTTCCTGGCTTTAAAAAAGAGGGGAAAAAAGGGGGTCTATCATCTAATTTTACCTGTTCGGGGTGAATAGACATGAAAGTGTTAATGCTCGCACTATTTAAAAGAAAAGATGCCTTAGTTAAAAAGAAAAACAGCTCCCAAACAGAAATGTCATCTGGCCTTTTGAGTTATCTCTTACCTCTAACAGTGTCTTTCTGGTGAATAAATTGTTGAATTTCCTTGTATGTCTTTGTGACCTGAAATCTTTCAGGTGCTGCAGATAATCTATATTAGTGGGACGATGTTTCTTTGTCTGAACACTCTAACTGGACGGATTGCACATATGCTCTAGTATTACAAAAGGCCAAGTGAATCCTGAAGAGCAGTAAGCAAGGGTAACTCAACCTCTGAAGGTTATGCAGAGATTTAAGCTACCTGAAAATTATACTTGTTAGAAATACCTAATCTTTGCAGGCAGGGGTCCTTCTTTTTCTTGCGCATAATGTTAGGGCCATGGTTTCAAAGGTACACTTAGTAGACTTCTCTTTCTGTACAAAAAGCCTTTGCCCCTTATTACACAATGGCACATTGGTTGGTTTAGATAGCTAACATTTGCATGCATAGGCAGTAGATTCTGTCATTTATGCTTGTAGATAGCAGAATTTACATGCACAAAACTCATTTGGACTTGGCCTCAGAACAGATTGGGAGGACAGGTATTTAAGATTTGAGGGACAGATGCACAGTAGGGGACTGCTGGGGTAAATGATGGTTGAGTCTGGAATATTGAAATGGGGATGCTAAGGAAAGAATGAAGACAGTGCTCATCTGTGTTTGAGTTGTCATGAAAGCTAAAAGAATTATATCAAAGGTCACCTTTCATCATGAAGAGAATTCTAACTTGAAACATGAAATTTTCTTTTCTGAAATATGTTTTTGCCCTATGGTCTCTGTCCAGTCATGGCCCTTAATCCGTCTTTCATGAAATTTCAGCCAGAGCCTAGTACTTCACGTCACTGATACCAAGTAATTTAAGAGCTTGTAGACATGTAAGGGTCAGTTCTTCAACTCAGGTGAGTTTTTGAGGCTCAGTGAAATAAATGCAGTAATTTTGGTTCTGTGCCAGCTGAGAAAATATGCTTGAATATTTAGATTCTTTCAAAATTACTTCTAATTGTAAAATATCCTTCTGTTCGATTTTGGTCAGCCAAGAATAATACTCTCGTTCTGAATTTTGGGGATCTCTTTTACAGTGTGAGAGGAACTTGTTTCCAGATCTAAATGTTTACATTTGAAACCCCAGCTAAACAAAGTTTGTCACCTACTCCAGGGCCACAGCACAGAGGAAGGTATCATCTGAAACCAGACTATGAAAAGCCTTTTACATTTTAATACCACAGTGGTCATTCAGCCTAGCGCAGACCCACTCCTTGCTTAAACGAGGTTTCAATGAAATTGATACGAGTTGCATGGAAGTCAATAAGATCTTTTTCTGACTGACGAGAAATTTTTTTGGCTCTGTTTTGGTGCACTGACTGTGTAATATCAAGGCCTCTGCAGCAATGCACTTAAAAAAACAACTGGGTGAAATATGGAGAGAGCAGAAGTCTTAATTTCAAATTTCTCGGGTTTGTCAGATTATGTTATATAGTATCAGTTTGTTTTGTGAAAGCTGAGACCACAGGAGTCCCATTACACTTTTTGGGCAAGACCCTCAGGTGATGTAAATTGGTGTAGTGCTACTACAGTAAGTGGAACTGTGCTGATTTCAGTAGTTCAGGATTTAGCCCAGGAGGTCTGAGATAGCTATAAAACCTCACTGTGCATTTCGAAAGTTGTACCCCATAAATGCTTCTGCAGTGCAGTTTTTTTATAGTGTCTATAGGAAATCCACTTTGTCTCTGTGGCTTAAAACCACTAACTAACCAAGGTCAACTCTCTGTTGCTCTCACACCATAACTGTTAATACTACTAAGTGGGGGTTTAAGTGTACTGTCTCTTATGTACTTGATCTTTTTTATTATTTTTAGTTTGCCACTCTGAACTATTTGTATCTTGGACAATTTTTATAAGTACACAAACGTAAAGAGAATGTCACTAGCAGCAACTATCTCAGTGGCCTATGTAGTAGAGTATCCTCTGCAAATGCATGTGTTCACTTGCACAGAAGTGCCAGATATGTATACACATGCACACACAATTAGTCTACAATAAGTGTCCTCAAGCACTCACATTCCTTTTTCACTTGGTAACATTTCACTTGGTGACATTTTTGCAAGAAAGCATTATGTCTCATTGTGTTAGCTGTTCCAGCGTCTAATCTGAACTCCATTGCATTCATTGACTATGCCATGCTTTGGCACTAAGAGCTGAAGTTGTTTTCCTGACAGTCAGGAAAGTGTTTTGCAACAATTACCGTATAAGTAGGTTTGTTTCTGCATAGGGAAAGAAATCATACTAAGTGAGCTATGGAAGCAGGCATCCATGTGCTTTTCTATTAGTATATGGCAGTTTGTATTTTTGTAAACATGAAGAAAATATAAGAGAATCCATTTTTTCAGTTAGACAAAGAGTTCAAAAGAGATTTGTAATGAAATGGCTTGTACCAATTTTTAATACTTCATGGTCATCTTTGTGGGGGAAAACCCCCCAGCTTCATTCCCCTGTTCATTTTTTCCCTTGAGAGGCTGCAGGCTCTGGTTCTGATTTCAGCTACAAATTAGGCTTTAAGTAGGTCTGAACTTGAGTGTCTTCAAAAAAGCCAAGGAGAACAATAGTGGCTTCACACTGTGTCATGCTTCAGCTCCAGTGAGTAATGCTAAATTGCTTGCATTGTCACAACCACATGCTTCCCTTGATGATCCTAATGGTCCCTGCAGATCCAGTGGGGATCACAATACTGGCTGCATACATTTTTTAAGATTGTTTCAAGATATCATGGAACACATCCAGAACCCAGAGTGATGTTTTCTTTGGGGCCCCAGACCATGGAATGTTTAATTACTGATGCCATTACTAAAAATAGCCATAGGAAAAGGCACAAGTTAATCTTATAGAGAAATGTTTGGGGAATGGGGTTAGGGCAACTTGTTTTAGAGCATTATTTCCCTAAAGGTTAGAATCTATATAATTATAGTAAAATTATAAAAAAGGATTGTCTGCCTTTGTGTTCTTTTGTATTCAGACAGTGGGAGCATTGTACCCTTATTAAGCAGGCGTTGCTGTTTCTAACTTCTTGTATATTTTTCTTAGCCCTTTCATTTCATACGCTAATCTTCACCTAGCTTGTAAAATTTTGATTGGGTGTTTGATGCCAGTTTCAGAGGTGATGTGTAGTTTGGATTTCTTTGCATTTGCTCAGATGTAATGAACCCAAATTATGGCTAGTGGGATTTGTAAGCATATTGCGAACTGAGAAAGAATCTAAGTCAATAAGTGTAAGGCAGTCCAGAAGGTATCACACCTTGAATGCAGTGTATTCTGAGGGTATACTCTACTTTAACTTTGATGACTCCTAGACCCTGATGAACTTTTGAGTTAATTAGAGTCACAAGGACCACTAGATTTTTTATTCCTCTTTCCTGTTGAAGCTCAAATATTTGTCGTGGGACACCTTTTCATATTGACTTCACTATCTGTACTTTAAATTACACAGCTAGTAGTAATAATTAGATCTTTACATTCCTGAATATGGATCTGTGTGTCAGAAGACTCAGGAATATCAGACAAATGAATTTTCAATTTGAGCCAACAACTAAAGAAATAGAATTAACCTAGTGACCCAGTAACATGTATCGGCATGGATCTCTAAAAGTTTTTTGAGAACTTGTAAAATTCAAACTGCAACTGAAAAGCACTGTGTATCCCCAGGCAGCCTTAATTTGCATGATCAGCACTTACTCAGCAGAGTACCATAGGTATGTGAAACCTTGGTGTATTAAATGGGTCACTTTTAACTGTCCTTGAACAATTTCTCCTATGTATTAAACATAAACAAGCTTTTTGTCATATTCAGCATCACTGTTTCTCTTTTCTCCATACATTCCTTGATACAAGGTAATTTTTCTATAAGAAATTTTATAGAGACACAGTGAATATGTTATACCATTTTCCTCCCATAGTTAAGAATTATACACTTGTCTCATTTCATATTCCTTGTATTTTTTTTTCCCCGAGAGTTGGATAATTCCATCTGAGCAAAAATTTAAATTAAGGTTGTTTTTTATAGTTGAGCATTGTTGTACAAATTGCACAGTCTCTTTTAGTGTTCTAAATAGCTTTTGGAGACTTCTCTGGTCATGTAAATACACAGTCATATAAACTCAATGCCCATGGGTCAAGTTATCTGTTGGTAACTGGAAAGAAGTCACAAGAGACCACTGGAGTTCAGAAGCTACAGAGGGAAACTAGTAGAAGAGTTCAAATGTAAATAAAGATGGCAGGAAAATGTTCTTTTCTCTTTCACAGTGAAATCCAAACTAGTCCTTCTTTAACACCCTTTGGTGTTTTCCTGTGATGTGTTAAATAAAAGGCTCCTTGATGTTATAGGACATACTTTTCTGCCCATTAAATAACCTATTTAATAGCATTCAGTAAAGCTTTCACAAAAGCTAGTGAGTGGGTTTACACCCTGGACAGTTTTGAACAGGACTCCGTGATGTCACTGTATGCTATGCCAAAATGTAAAGCTTGCATTCAGTGAAGATGAGGAAGAGGGGACAAAACCCCCCAACTTTTCAGTTACATTACACAAAGAAAGCTTTAAAAAGCATTGGTTTTAGGCATGCTATTAGCTTTTATGTAACTAGCTTGCTGCTTAAGGTATTGTACAATAATATCTGAATGAAAGGTGCTACAATTAAATTATATATTTTATTTGCAGTACATTTCTATTTCACAGATTTGTAAGTCTATAGACCTGTATATACAAAAAATCTGGGTTTAGATCACCCATTTTCCAAATCCCATATATTGTGCAAGTTTGGATATCAAAATTGAGCATTATTTTCTGTGAAATATGGGGTGAACAAGGTTTGTTTGTGAGTATTTGAAATTTGTCCCATTCAGCGTGAAAATCCAAACACATTAAAAGATTCAGTCCTCAGGGAAAGGAAGACTCCTAATAGATACAGGACCTAAAGAGCTCTGAAGATAAAACCTTGAATTTTCAGTATCTGAGTTTGAAATAACTTCATTTAAAAAGACAAAAAACTTACCTCTGTCACTTGATATTTTTTCCTTTTTTTTTTTTTTTTATTAGGATGGCCCTACCAATACTTACATTCTTTAACAGAGGACTCATAGAACACTTTTAAGGACTCTTTCGAATATATTACCTCCACAGTGTTCTTAAATTTGACTGTGTCAAAATGGTCAAATAAGTTGGATAACTCCCTTCAATGTGTTTTCAATTGCAAATCATGGCACTTTCATCCAACAATTTTAAAGAGATAACTTTTAATTATGGTAACAAGAACCACATGGGCAATGATTGATGCAAACCTGATGTGTCCTCTTACTTTATTAATCTTTTCAATTAGAGGCAAAAGAATGCTTTATCTGTTAAGAAAGAGAAGAGATGAGTTGTGATGTTCTGATGCACTTTTGTGAGTTAAAAAGATTTGATTGCTCACCAGAAGTATGTATTTACCTGGATACAAAAGGTGAGAGGGATTTGCTCATTTTCTTCTCCAGCTTTGCTTACCCTCAGCTCTGTGTGGTGCCCCATATGGCACCATACTGTTGAAATGATGGCACTTTTATAATTTTACTTCAGTTCTGCAAACTGCTTATAAGGAGAGTTTACAAACTCAAATAGAGGACAAGAAAACGAGAGACAGTTTAACACCACTACAGGAGCAGTTGCTTGCCAAAGGGTGAGTTGTATGACATGCCAAAAAGACCTATGAGATGTCTTGTTCTTTAAATTTCTGTAGCTTTAGGAGCTGAGACAGCATAGCATGTCTTGGGTTTGCTGTGGCTGTGGTTTGAAGCAGTTGTAGTGTAGGATGGTATGAAAGACACTCAAACAGGATGATGTTCATTCAGGTGCTAATGCAGGGCTTTGAAAAAGATACTGTGAATATTTTACCTTGAACTGGTTTAATAGATTCCCTTGCCTTGAGTGTGCAGAATGTCAGATTCAGCTCCCTCTGTGGCTTGAGATACTTTGCAAACTTACAGTTAAGGTTTAGATTTCACATGTTTGCCTAGATTTTTTTTGTTTTGCAAGCACTCTTGAGTAGGATTAATGGTTGTGGTGCAAAAATGCCACAGAGGCTTTTCCCACTTACTATTGTTGTGATTTATTCTCTCATATTATATGGTGTCAACAGTGTACCAAGTGAGTCACTAACAAGTAAAGGCAAGGTCTCTGCTCTAGAAGGTTCATACTCTAACAAAAAATATGACATCTCAGGGCTCTGTAGAGAGTCATGAAGGCAGTGAAATTTCTGGACTGAGAGGGAACTGAAAACTTATATACACAAGTTGTCAAAGACGAAGCTGATCTGTGATACCTGGATTTTGTGGTTCAGATGAGAAACTTGTAAATTAACCTATACCAGCATGGAAATTGGTGAAACTTCACAAAATATTCTGCAAACTAACAAGCAAAGAATAGCACATGCTTTTGGAGACCTGAAGTTCTCTAAGCCTCCTGCACTACCTTAGCAATAGCATATAAATGGGCCTGATCCAAACACCTTTGAAGTCAGTGGAAGACTTTCAACGTCACTGAGTGAGCTGCAGAAGTGTTCTGAGGTGCTTTCTTGTGCCAGCCAATTTGGAAATATCAGTGGGAACAGGGAAGGGGAGAAGTTCAGTTTCCTGTATCGACTCAAAGAACGTGATTTTTTGTTGCTATTTTTAAAGAAACATTTGCCAAAATATCTTTAAGCCTGTCATCACATAAGAAAATGTACTTGATTTGACATAGGGGGTGATAATGAAGAGAGAAGGGGAGGTTTTTGAGTGGCCTCACTTTGTGAATCTTTATTTGTGTAGTGGAAGTGGGCATGCAGCTCATCATTTATATAAATGTTAAGTTGGATAGTCTACTTTAAAGCCGTTCCAGACCACCTTTAAGTAGACCTACTAGCATTCAGTGCCATTCAGACTGTGACCTTGTCTGCAAATTAGTTCCCTGTGATTGCTTAAGTGGTGATGTTTGCAGCACAGAACTGGAAGAGTTAGGCCAAAAAAAAGAAACAAAAACCGAACGGGTCTTGCATTATACTTATTGACAAAATAGTTGTTTTAGCCAAGCCCATTCATCCATCCTGGGTCTGGGTGCAGTAACTCTCTAGAAACACCCTCTAATGTAACAAGAGTGGCAGGAGGGAGTTGAAATGCTCAGAAAGCCTACATTTGTTCCAATCTGTCACACTCAGCATGAGGATGTGTGGTGAAAGCATAGAGGGAATATTGCATTTTGGGATTCCTAGAAGGGTGCCCTGGCATATATTCCTACACACATGTTTGTCATATCTAAATTATTGAGCAATTGAATTTGGTAATAATGACTATGAATTAACCATCTGTCAAAGTTAAGAAATGTCTACTTTAACCCTCAGGCTGCCACACGTGCCTTTATATGGTACCCACAGCGTTGCTTTGGTAGCCAAAGTGGAAGTGTGGCAGCAGACAAAAAAGTAACGTGAAGGGGTGGGGATACATTCCTTTCCACTTTCTGAGAAATAAGTATAATTCTTATTTGTTTCAGCCAGACTTTAGCAACATCAGAATTGTTTCTGCAGATTGTTTTGATTTTGAAAAAGAATGACTGCTTTATGCTACAAATACATTTCAGCTTTAAAAATCTTTTTTACTTATCTTTAATGTTACCTGAGAAGGTATGTACGTTGCATAGAAGACTTAGAACTGAAAACTATTGGATTTTCTACTTAAATTGCCCTCCATCCTCCACTTCAATCCATCATCTAAATGAGACAGTGTATATCTTTAAAAATGTTGTACTACTTTATATTCAGAGAGTCCAGAGTAGTTTAGAGATCATTTGCCAAGCTTACTTCCTTGCTGTGTGCTTCACCCATTAAAAAAGGTTGAATACTCAACATCCAGAAAACAGCTTATAAAGGAAAAAACGTAACAACTAATTTAGAAAGATAGCAGGCTGACTGGTGGTTATCACCGTGGCAGGATTTTTTTTTGTTTTTTCCTGCTTGGATTGAACTTGTCTCTAAGATCTGTTCTTCCACAGATTGCTAGTCTCTATTAGATTTTTCTTATAAATTCTAGTTAAAAATTATAATGATAGTCCCATTAATTCCACCTTGAACACCAACTGGATCGTATTACGTGGATGTAACTACTAGTTTTAAAAAATATGTATAATGTTTTGGGGAAAATTTTTCAACCAAACCTATCTATTTGTTTGCTGACTTAGTGAGACAACCTTCACAAAGATTCTCAGTAATCTAGGAAATGGGTGTCTGTAGCATGCAGGAAAAGGCAACTTCTCCTTGGACTGTTGGGTTTGAGAGTGGGGTTTTGGTTTTGTTTTCTTTCTTTTACGAGTAAGCCACTTTCCCTGCCCCCTTTCTCCTTTTTAGTCTTTTCTAGTGATCTTAAATTCTCCTAACTGGTCCAATTTGACCTTATAACTTGTTGAAACATCCATATGGAAAACATCAAGATGCTTAATGACTTTCATGATTTCTTTGGGAGGGGAAGAGAGAGCAGGGGAAACAAAGTTCATGCATCGTACAATAAGCTCATTGGTGTAACTGAAGTGATCAATCTTCTCACCTGACTCCCGCAGTAGCTACCGCCTTGCAGCTTGGGAAGTAACAGCTGATGGGACTGAGGAGAAAGCTTCTTCATCCTTTGCCATGAGCTGTGAAAAGCTGATCAGCTAAATGGCTGCTGATAGTTTTACCAGCTTGAGGGGTTCCTGTATACCTCCAGCTCCATGCATCATCTTTGAAAGAATCATCTGCTGCCTGTTTGGAGATGTTTCATGTCCCTTCTGCACAACCTGGACTGATGATCTAAGCCCAAGCATCTAGAGATGACTTCCAGTACTTTCTTGTCCCATAATGAGAGATTGTAAATGTGCTGTCATCTGCATATTGCAGTCTTCTCAGAGGCTATCTAGAACCTCCCTCAGGTTCAGATCCATTTCAGCCTTGCAAAGCTGAGTGGCTTCTAATACCTAAAGAAAATTCTGAAATGGAAAGCAGTACAGGCAACACAAAAAGAAAGAAAATTTTTCAATATCAGCTAAAATGATCTCAGGGTATGGGCTATGTCTTTGAAAGATTTCTCTCATTTGCTTCATGAAGAGTCACATGCCATGAGTCGTTAATTGGGGCCACACTCTGTCTTATGTTTCAACAATAGTTCTTGCTAATATTCAAGAATGTAGCTTTGTCCTGCAAAATATTGTACTATGCACTCCCTTAAACAGTTGCTATCTTGCAGTTTTACCTTCCCCCCACCCCCCTTGAAATGTAGGTGGTCACCCAAAGTAAACAGAATTCCTTCTACTCCCTCCACATCTGCTATGTGTTATCTGGCATTCACCTCTGACCCTGATATTCATCATAAGAATAAGAATTGCATCCTATTCAGCTGCTTGTGTGCATTTTAATTCCAGTGATCAGTGGCAGTTGAAATAGTATGTGCTGGGAGCAGAAATTGCTGAGGCATCACCGTGGTGTTGAATCTGGATTCTCCACTTTCTTGTGCACTTTTGGATAATTAAACAGAATTCAAGAGATAAGCAGGTCAGCACAGGATATTGGGGGACAGACCTTGGTATAATTTAAGACTGTACTGGCTAGTGAAATCAATGAAAGAAGTTTGATACTAAGTCTTAAGGAGAATGATTTTTGAGTTCTAATTTCAATCTGCAGTATGAAATGACATTATGCTTCCACATAGCGGGATAGTATCTTGTATGGAAGAAGTAAGTTTAAAGGTTTGATTGTGATGCAAACAACAGTTAGTGATCCTCTTCCTTTCATTTAATAACACCATCCTCCATGACCTAGTGGTATCATTCAAGGAACTAAGTAATTTTTTGTTGCGAGTTTCAAAATGTAATCTTAAATACAAGGATCCACATGTTAGGATGAATACAGACCTGGTCTCTGTGACCCTGCTAAATGGAGTCGATCTGAAATTTGCCTTTTCACAAGGATGAACAGAATTACCTTTGGAACCCTGTGGAGGAAGAAATAAAACTGTCAATTTGCGTGCCAAGGGTGGATCGATTAAACCTTCGGAAACTTACCAGTTCTTTGTTTACTGTAGACTTTCTGCTACTTCCCTCTCTTCTTTCATGGCAGAGGTGCAAGGAAGAAGCCCTCCACTTAATCTCCAAACTCCTATCTTCAATTGAATTATGATCATAGTCATGCAGTGATCAGAGCTAAACATGTATTTGGCCTGGAGGATAAACTAAAAAAATCTTAAGGGCCTTTAGCTGCCAAGTTTATCTCCTTCTCCCTGCCTCCCCAGTCCATCCCAAATCCTTTTGATTTTCAGAAGAAAGATTTGGGAACCAACAGTGTTGTGGGACCAGTGTGGTTTACCAGCTGCCACTACTGCCCTTTGGTGCTACAAGCTGCTAATAGACAAACAAAACCAAGACCTCCTTCTACCAATACTTTGGGATGATCTCTGTCATCCGAATGAAAGCTGAACTTGCATGGGCACTTCTGCTCAGAGGGCCATCCTGTGGATTACAAGCATCTAATAATGCCCAGTGATACTACTGATCATCAGGATGTGAATAGATTCCGCCTCCCCCCCCCCCCAATTGGTTATGCTTCTTCACTTGCCAAGTTTGTTTCCTTGAGCATGTCTGTATTTATATTTAGCAAAATTAACAAGGGATGAAATAGGTGCTGAGGATGTTAATTATGTAATTATATGAGCAAAGACATACCGTGTAATGGGCAGAGAAGAAAAATGACAAAGACTTTACATGAGGAAATTAAATCCCATGTTAGGTTTTTTATTAGGGTTCTGATATTTACTGCGTTGTCAGTGGTCACTGGTGACCTCAAATATAGGGGCGAAGAGTTTTATTTCTTGTTTGCATTTTTCAAGTGTGCACATGGACATCTGATATGTATTCGCATTAGCTGGGGTTTTTATCAGCAGATTAAAATATGGGAGGCAGGATTCTCATCCCAGAAATCATCTGTTTGAAAAAGACTGTAAAGTGAAATGAAAAGGGTTGTATGAACCTTAGTGGTATGTAAGTGGTTTCAGTTTGTGCATTGTTAAAAATCATGCAGTGTCCTTTGGTGCCCTTTTCATGTTGTTTATTTTAATAAAGAAGACCAGTTAGTCTGAAAGGTAGTTCTCTATTGGAATTGACTTCTGATCACTCTATCACTTCACAATTCTTTATACGTCAGGAACACTTGAAAGTACATGCACATGTTTGTGGGGATTTTTCTTTTCCTCCAGAGAGATTCAATTATTTATGCTAGAATTATTCTTATTGTGAGTTATTTTTATAATTGAATCAAAACTGTGTAGGCTGATACTGCCCCAAGTTACTGCTGTGATCTGAAAATCCTCAAAATGGCTGAATAGAATAACTTTGTCACTTGTTTGTCATACCAGTTATGACAATGGGTCATTCCATAGATGTCTAAAATGATCTTTAGCCACGTTTTATGAAGCCAGAACTGTAATCCAATAACAATTTTCTGGCTAAGTGCTTCTCAGTTGCCACTGGGGACTATCTGCATCACTGTTGCTGCTCTTAAAATGAGTTTAAGTTAAAAGGACACAAATTTCATATTTCTTTCCTTATTTTTTTGAGAGTAATCTAAGAAAATAATATTTTAAATAATTGCATTCTGGTTCCTGAGGGACATCAGCATAATTGCATTGAGGATACCTTTATTTTTTTATGCACTTATTTATTAAGAAAGAAGTACATTCCATCTGTGAACCAAGCGATTGGTCCACTGGCACAAAACAATAAAGCAATGAAACCTCTAGTTCATTAAATTGGAATATAGGGATTGAATTACTAATTTATGTTGGTTTAAATTTCATGTTATAAATTATAGGATTCTAAGATGTAAGGGAAAAATGTTTCCCATGATGTAGACTATCTACAGAGCCAGCCAGGAACATTCATATAAGACTTATTGGAGATGAAGGAAGGAGAGGTACTGAAAACCAAGACTGAGGTGGTTCATCTGGTACACGGGTGGGCACATCACAGAAGGCACAACTGAAAGAAAAGCCCCAAACAAACCAAAAGAACAGAAACCCTTACTTAAACTGAGAGTACTCTGTATGGGCTAGTTTTAAATATGGATAATGTGAAATGCTGGTTTCTGAAACTCTGCAACATAAAGGTCAGATAACAGAAGAAATGAGAAACGGAGATGCTTCATAAACCTTTAGTGGTTTCATTTTGTTCTTATGTTATCTCTCCTGCGATCCACTGCAATGTTTTATTCGGTGTAATCTTGTACTCAAAACTTTGTTATGAATTTCAATCTGCTATTAAGTTCACTCTGTTCTGATAATTTTAGCTTAATTTCTGTATTTAACACTCTCTGGAGCTGCCAGTAGAAGCAAATATAAACACCATATAAAACATAAGTTCTCTTCAGAGTTACTGTGATGTCTGGATTTTTATTATTGGGACCTAGTCTTCTGATTTTCGAGTTTTAGTATGAACTGGCTCTTATTTCAGTCTTCAAGACCTCAGGCAAGTCACTTTCTGTGAACAGTATGTGCCTCAGTGCTACCCTTCTTCAAAAGTTGTGTTCATTTTCTTCTTGAGTAACAGTGTTTCACAAAATCTGTCCCCAGGTTTTCTGGGGAAATATTAGCTAGTGTTTCCCTTTTCTTACAAAAATTGGATAATGAAAGACGTCTGTATGGCAATCTATTGTGAATATTCAGGATTGGCAGCTGATTTAATGAATTTGAGATTATGTGACATTCCCAGCATTTCTACAATGGAGCTACACTTACTATGCGCTTAAACTGCCTCCCTCATTCTCCACTCTGTGGGCTTTTGTTTGGAAACGAAATAAGAACAGCAGGGTATTTGTCTCTATTCTGCACCGTATCTCACTTTTTACAGGATTTTAAGGAAGCCACTACTTAAGTAGTTTAACACATCTATGAAATAGCATGTGACATGTTTGTTTCACAGACTCTGGGGTGGAAGGTGCCTTCATAATGGGGTAATTTGCCTGCTAGAAGTGTAGACTTTCTTTGCAGAAAGCTTACCAGTTATTTGGTTACACATTAGCACACTTGGAACCACCATTAATTCCGATACACAAAATAAAAAAATAAAGATTCTTCCAGGTTAAAATTTCCACTTCCTTCACGGGAGAGATTTCAGTCCCTTTTGACCACAAAAAGTTGCCTGCTCCACTCCACCTTGGAGTCAGGTGCAGTCTGTGAGCCCTCAGGCGAGTCAGCAAGAAGAGAGGCACTTTCATGAGTACCGGCTCTCAGCTCAAAGCAAGGCCAGCTTGGATCAGGTTCCTCAGGGCTGGTTCTGTCAAGTTTTGAACATCTCCAGTGGCAGGGATTGCACAATCTCTCTGCTGTACATCTCAGTGTTGTACTGTCCTAGTGATGATTTTTTCCCCTTTTAACAATATTTAATTTTAATATTCCTTGTTGCAACTTGGTGTCCATTATCTCCCATCCTGTCACTTCTGCACCTCTTAGAAGAGTCTGGTACACTCTCTCTCTCTCTGTAGTTAAAAACTATTTCAGACTGTGTTTGAGAACAGCTAAAGTTGCCTTTGTTTTGGTGAACCTTCTCTGTCTTGCAGCGCTTCAGAATTTTCAAGAAATAGTATTCTGCCTTTAGTAGTTGGATCTTTATTTTTAGTATTTTGTTGAACTTTTTTTGATTGAACATGTTGAACTTCTGTGTAAGGATCAGGTTCTGTTTCAAAGTCTGCAATGCGGGTACATTCAGGTTCTGCAAGGTGTGTAATTTGGATTTGATAATCATATTATTGGAAGCTGGTTTATGAGGGACAGGCCTTTTCAGGTCATACGTTTGCTACAAAAACTCGTTAACACTTTGAGTGCATTATCTCACTGAAACTGTGTGGATTTCCCTTGAGGCAATGGCTGTACACTATAAATGTTGATTGTTTCCAAAGGTTCAGGGAGGCCCGGGGATCCTGAGCTTTAGTTTATGCTGATCTTCTGAAATGTATTTGAAGCTTGTCTTTCTATACCTCGTTGACTCACAGTATTTAAGTGTTTGTATAATATGAAAATGGTAAATGGAATAAAGGTGCCAATTTTCAAATATGAAACAGATTTTGGAGTGCTAGGATATTAATTTTTCATCACAGATCTGTCCTTGCTATTCCTGAATCCTGCCAGGAGGATGACACCAGAAGACTTTGTGTACTTGGCTGGACAAAGCATTATTTAAATAAGTTTAATTACCAACTATGTTTTGAGTGTGTGGGTTTTTGCTCTTGTTCTCAAATGGGAGATAATCTGATACAAAGTGTATTTACAGCACAGGTGAGTCACAAAACTGTTTATATGCAGGTTTTTTGACAGTATTTATTGATGTGAAATTGACTATCTGCAGATGAGGAAAGCAAGATCTAGTGCTCTAGAAGTACTAGAAAAATGAGAAATACAGAGTTTGAGAATACAGCACATAGCTCTAAGCCATTTTAATGTTGTCAGACCACTCCCAAGACATAAAACCGTATTAGAGAAATGAGTCCTTTTTCCCGTATCAACTCTCTCTTGAATCTCTTTGTTGAAACACAAACTTCCAGGTCTGTAAGCCATCCTCACATACCAGATGGAATTCAAGCTGTTGTTTCCTCAGCTACAGTTTTGTGTGTGAATTCTCTTCTCTCTTCTGTGGACATGTACACTCCTACAGTCTCCAGCCAGTCGTCTCCTGCCATAGGCAAGTGTAAAAGGTATTTTCTTCCCCTGCCATGAGAATAAATAAGAGGGTGGATTTATTCTGTTATTTGAAAGGGGTTGTTCCTCTAATTTGGGAGTAACGAGACAAAATTGCTTGAAAAGTAAAGAGCTTGCATTTTTTCTTCATTGTGTAATAGAAGCTATTTTTCTGAAGTATGTTACTGGATTATATACTTCAGATGTGTGTCTGTGAAGAAATAAGTAGCTGATCATATCATGTTTGACTTTAAATGAAACAACAAAAGTGAGCTGATAGACAAGCTTGGCCTGAGATTTTTCCCTCTCACTCATTCTTGACAGCAGCATATTATCAGATAAGGAATATTTTAACATCAGAGTAAATCACTGAAAATTCGTGATGGACTCTGCTCCAGGAGCTCTTACTAGCACTGGTCAGATGCAGCCCACCTGGGAGAACCCCGTTGCTTAGCTGCTCATAATTATATGTATTAATCCTCTCATGAGTGTCACATGCAAAACACAGCTCCCATTATCTTTTCCCTTTCCTCACATCATCCTTCTTGTCTGACCAATTTCTGACTCTATCTGTTGCTCCTTTGAAGTGAGTTTGCTCTTTTCAGCTCCTGCACAAACTTTTCTGCATATGCAGTTCCCAGCTGTGTTCCACAAGCCTATATTCCAGATGCCTGTGAGGACCAAGCAAAGCATTATTGTGTATAGCACAAAGTATATGAGAATATATCTGGAAAAGGGAAATATCAACAGCCTGATAACAAGGAGCCCACTGTGGATAAAGAACTATTGTAAGGAATTGTGGCAAGAAGACAAAAAAGCTGTCCATTTCAAGTTGCATTTTGTTTGTTTGGTTGATTGGGTTTTTTACTTTGCCCTGACAAAGCAGGAGTTTTAAGCCTACTGCTGGGACATCAGTTGCGTCTTGTCCAAGGTACTGTATTAAATATTGTACTGTAGTATTATGGGCAGGTTGTGAAGGGGCTCAATGTGGTGAATTTGATTTTGTAGCCATGTAGGTGGACTCTCTGCCATCCCACATACTTTTCTTAGGGGTCTTTTGTTCTCTACCACTTATCTGTTGGTGACAGGATGGAGTTCAGTTTTCACAGAATCACAGAATGTGCTGAGTTGGAAGACACACACAAGGATCATAGAGTCCAACTCTTAGCCGTGCACAGGACCGTCCTAAAGAGCCACACCTTGTGTTTTGACAGATGAGGTTCAGGAGAGGAGATTGTTCCTTAAGCAGAAGAGCTCTGTGGGCATTTGCGGTCCCTGCAGCAGCCTCTGTGCTGTCTACTCTTCCTCTGGGCTACATATAGAGTGTGAGTCCCCTAAATCTGTGGGCACTCTGGGGGAGGTGCATTGTTTGTCTCTTAAACACTGTCACAGACTATATGCCAGCTATGTATGATCTGTTAGGCTTCAGACATCTGTTAATTCAGGCAAGGTTCTCTTTTGATCCTCACATCACTTTGCATGGCAGACTTCAGAACATCAGAATTGTTACTCAGATGACTGAACTTGGTATCAAAATACAAGTGAAACATGCAAAGTAAGAATACTGGGAACTAAGAACAAAAAAAATAATGTATGGAGAGGATATTGCAAGCATTATTTTAGAATCAAGGGAAAATTGCTTTGTAGCCAACATTAGGGCAGGAAGGAGATTTTAAAAGTTTGATGTGATATGCACACAAGAACAGTTCTTAAAAACTTAAAAGAGCAAGTAATTTGTGCCATAGCACACCTAAATCAGATTGTTTCAGTCCACCTAAAAAAAAGTTGCATTTTTTTTTGTGTTGGGAGTAACATCGTAATATTCAGGATGTTTTTCCCTGTGAGAATATTAAACATAAAACACTGTTCTGCACACTTGTTTTTTATAAAGACTGGATTTAGAAGGGATGTAGAGCACTGGATGTCCTTTTTGCTATGTTGGTACTGGGGGAAGCTGCAGTTCTAGTTTTAGCTCTGACCCCTTATAAACCATACTAGCATAATGTTGTTCTGCCAAAAAGCAGCCATTACATTGGCACTTTTTAAGCACATTGCACAAGTGGCAGTAAAGTAGACAGTAGCAGTTTTCTCTCACTCACATTTTTGAAAATGCATTTGATAGCCTCAGTGTTATGGTCAGGTAAGACAGCCCTCTGGTTGAATCATATCTATTAAGTGGTACTGCTTTTGACTAACTGGCAGTAGGCTTTTTTCTACTCACTGGGCACTCCTCAGTCATCAAAGGCTTCTTCTTTGGTCACACCACAATCATTGTGACAGTTCCAGGTAAGAGTGTTTGACAGGGATAGCTCAAGGGTTCATTCTTTTCAGAATATTTACTTTATCTGACATATCTTTCCTGGGTGCCACAGTGATTAGTCATCTGTATATTATTTAAGGGAAGCTAAGGAATACTATTCTTGCATACAAGAAACAGCTAGGGTTGTATATAATAAAAATATATAAAAAATAAAACCCCTCAGCACTGAAGCTGATGTGCTAGGAGAGATTTAAAGTGAGTTGCACAGCAAGCAAAGCACTATGTAGAACAGTGTGTCCATGTGTATTCTATGTAGAGCATAGAATATTGACTGTCATCAAGATTGCCTCACTTATAAGTTACTGTAAACAGGATTTTTGAAGTTCATTTCTTCACAAACTTTAATGGTTTGAATTGATAATTTTCATGTTAGGCTTCCTCCTGGGGCAAAACATTTGGAAAGACTATAATCAACATTGTTTGGCTGTTTCTGGAAAGGGAGTGAATATGTATTGCTCTGTGTAAAATTTTGAGCACTTTTTCTCCCTCTGAATTGCATCTTTCTTTTGTTCTTTCAGTATACCATCAAAATCTTCTAAGTGTGATCTTCTTTCCTTGAAGTATTGGTTCCTGTTGAGAAATGTGCTATTGTTGCCTTATTTCATGAGCTGAAATGATAGAGGTCTGTACAGTGACTCTAAATATTGCTAGTGATGCTGTTGAGCCAAAGGCTCAGCAGTAGGATTCCATGCTATGCCATTCAGAGTTGGATAGCTCTGAATTTTTAGGAACATGGTAATTTACAAATAAAAACTGAGATTATGAGTTGAGAGTTTAAAATCAGCATGAACTCTGCTGGATAATACAAGTACAGTAACTCACTCAGTGAGCAGTTCAAATATTTTATTCAAGTATTTCAAATCCAGTATTTTATTTTTTTTGCTCTTCAGTTAAGTGTGTGCCTTCAGGCCCTTTTTATTGCATGCTTTTCAAAACCTGCTCCAGAGACAGAATTATTAATTTCCTCAGGTTTCTGCATAGCACTCCTCACCACAGTACTTCAGAAACCATTAATGAAGTTATTTTCACAACACCCTGGTGAAATGAGGAATTATTGTCCTGGAATTATTGTTACTGGGACACCGTAAATCAAGGTTGAAAGTACCTACTAATTTGGGAATCCAGTTTCAGGCATTCTGCTCCTATCTTTTTCAGAGTATTTAATGTTATTTAAAGCACAGGTCCCTTTAACTTCAGCTGCATTCCTGCATGATCAGCATTTTGAGCAACACAGACCCCAGGTTTCAAGTCAGGCATGGAGCACGTGAGGCATATACAGTTGATAGACGACCTTGTGTGCAAAACTTGGTTTTAAGAACCTTGCCCTGTGTCTCATAGACTGCCATATGACAAAAGCAGATGTAGACTCTAAACTCTTTGGGGCAACTTTTAAACTACTTTTAGACTCTTTTTCCCCTTCCTCCCTTTCTTCCTGCATTCCTCCCTCATTACAGGGCTCTGAATGTCAGCAATGCATGGGGCAACCCTTCTCATCCTTGGGCAGCAGCCTTCTGCCCTGCATTGAGTCACGCCACAGACTAGTCCATGCCGTTCACTGCATAAAACAGTGACCTTGTGAAAAACTCAGTTTGTGAATAATCAATTATGTAAATGTAGTTTGGGCTGGCGTAGAGTTACTTTTCTTCACAGTAGCTAGTATGGGATTAGTTGCACGATGTGTTTAACCAAGTGCCAAACTCTTGTCCTGTCTGATCACAAACACTAAAGTCTGAGGTGTATCACTGGAGAAAACTGTGGAGTATTAATGAGACAGCGAGTATAGTCATAAAATGGCTCTGCATATGTTTGCATAGACAGACACAGCATGAACACTGATGATTGCTTAACTGTACTGATTTCCTCTTGTTTCCCATTTCCTGTCCCTTGTTGTATACCTGGATCCCAAATGTTGTGGAGTAGGGACTACAATGTTTTGATGTATATAACTTTGTGCGGTGTGGTCTTGATCAAGGGACCTCTATTATTTTGATAGAGTCCCTCTTTGTTCACTTTATTCATGTTACCATCTGAAAAAAGAGTCTCAACTATGTAATTGAAGTATTTGCTGTATAGACTGTCCTCTGTGGACCTCAGAGGTGGCAATCACTGACAGTTTGCTAGGGAGAATTGCAATTTGTTCACTAACTGTTATTTCTCTTAAGTGAATTTAATGTGTTCTATACTTTTCAATTTACTAAAGTGCTAGTAGTTTATTAAAAAAAAACATTAAACTGACTGGTATACCTGTATCACAGGCCTGTTGTGAAGATTAATAATTAGATAATGTTTGTAAAGCACTTTTTATAAGTGAGAAGTGCTCTAAAGTGCTAAGTATTATTATTGCAGCATGATAGAGATCACAAAACACAAGTGAATTAGCTCTAGGTTTAATCCTTATAAGGCAAAGCATTCCAGGGGCAAAATAACATTACAGTTATTTTTCTTACATCCAGCACTTCATTAACTACCACATAGGATTATATAACTCTGTGAGAGTCTAACTTAGTACTAAGTTTATGATCATAGCAGGAAAAGTTCTCACGGGTTTTGCAGGCAAGACTTGTATGAACAGCTTTTAAGGTCACACAGAGTTCCTCTAGCTATGCAGCATTAGTGCCTCAAGTTGCATGTAGGGACAACACTGCCCACTTTGGCACTCTCCACAGTGCCTGTGTCTAGGTTAGATAATAGATGGCACTAAATACTGGTCTTCACGGCATGTAATGTGGCATAATGGCATTGAATGAATACAGACATCTGTATCTTCTCAAGATTTTACTAGGTTTTCTCTCACCAGCTCTTTTCTACAGTCACAGTTGCTCTTTAATCTCTGGTTTTCCTCTAAATTTTTACTGAAGATGTGAGAAAGATGCACCCCAGCAAATCCATCACTTGTTTTCTTGCTCCTGTCAAGTCTTTAATGTCTTTGAAAAAATCAGTCAGCATTTTCTTTCTTCTTTAATTCTCACTTATTGCTTATCTTGCTGCAGGTGGCCCACTACTACTGCTGCAGTCATTGCTTTTCCTGAGGATGCCATAAACACAAAATATTTCCTTGAGTCAAATTCTAGTGCTGCCTGTTTTCTGCCTCTTCCTCTGTAGGACAGTCTTGACCCAAAACCTTGAGAAATATCATTTATTACTTGGTATAGCTATCTACTGAGAAGATGAATGTGAAGTAGCCTCCCCAAAGAAGTCACATGCCAAAACTATGGAGACGATCCATTAAGAAAAATTATGTGCTTCTTTCAATTGGATTTCACTTCTCATCAGCTGCTTTTTGGAGAGTTCTTTTCAGTTTATTTTCTTTGTATGTGTGGGTGGGGTGTTTTTTGTTTTTCCCCCCTCTCCCTTCTACCTAAAGGAACTGTTAGTAGATAGCCTGTTAAATTCTGGCTGCTGGTATGTGGACTGACTCCTTAATTTTACACTAGCTACTCTAGTCTGAAGCATTCCTCTAGCTTACCTTAAACCAGAGGCAAACAAGTAAGTGTAGACTAAGGCATCACATCTCTCAATACAGTTCACTACCACACTACTGTGGTGAGTTTAATGTGTTTCTTTGCTTCTGAAATGTAAAAAATGCACGTTAAAACGTCAGGACTTACATGAAGAGAGCTGAAGAGAAACCAGTTTCCCTGAGCAGCAGATGCATGAGCTTTAGGGGAACAATTTCTGGACAACTCAGACAGGTGTTTGTCAGGATCTAATTGCAGCTCATTGAGCAAAACTGTGAAGTACCTGTGCTGGGAGAAACATGCAATCTGCAGAGCTCACAAGTACATTCATTTGTGCAAGACTGGTAGCTGAAGTTGTCCTGTGGGCATTGTCCACAAGGTAGACATGTTGGCCCTCCTGTGGGAAGCAAGGCAAGTAGAGGTCAACTTGGTCATAAGCACAGCCCAATCTTGTGTACATACGGGTACTGTAACTTTGAGAGGTAGATGTGAGAGGTGCTAGAATGAAAACATAGACTAGCAGGCAAAAGATTTGATTTAGGAGCCTACTGATACATTTTTATTATACTTGTGGGTTTGTGCAGTGATAGGATTTCTGTGTGGGTAACACAATGAAGAGAGTGGACTGTAATTCTGTAAAGGAAAGGGAAGCTCCACCTTGCCTAAATTGAAACCAGCTGACTCCAAAAACCAACAGGGTGGGGAGGGGATTATTTATAGTCAAGCCAGCAAGGAGAGAATTATTTATAGCCAAACCTGGAAGCAAGGCGACAGGTGGTGAAGAGCACTTGGGTCAGACAAAGACATCTGCTAGGAATGTCAGCAATACAAAGGTAACTCTGTATCCAGTAGTAAGTGATAGGACAGAAATTACAGCTGACCTGGAGGAAGAAAGGTTGCAGAGGCATATCTGAGGGCAGTAACAGCATGTCAGACAAAGGAATTATCTAAAAGTAGGCATGCTGCCAAAGATAAAACCTCTCTAACAGTGAGAGACCTAAAGTCAAAAGCAGGTGAACTAGTGGCCTGGGGATGGAAGAGGACTGACCTTCAGAACATAAGTTTGGCTCTACAGTTGATACTAATGCCATATTGTAGCACATAATTATTAGCTGCAGATCAGAGTAGATCAGATGCGGGACTATTTCAGTACATAGCTATAAATGGCATAGAACAAACCGGACATGAGGATGGGATGCAGATTCCTGCGATTTGACCAGCTAATGTTTCTTAACAAATGGTATACAATAACTTGACTGGGAACCGATGTTGTTCTAGTGCAGTGTTGCTAAATATTTTGAGAAGATCTAAACATTGTGTAAGTTCTTTAGTGGGGGGTTATTTTTAAATCAGCAGAAAATTCCCAACTAAAAAAACCCTCCAAAATATGGGTTTATACTACTTGTCTGCTCAATGAAATGATATTGAAGACCTGATTCTTGTTCTCACTGACATTGCTTGCTGTTATTATGGCTTTATGTAATGCAGACAGAAATACATAGAGACCTACTGCTTGAGTGTAAAGAGGGGTTAGTATAAATGAAAATTGTTCCCTGTCTGTGCAGTTTTGAGGAGTATTAAAGAGGTAGCATTTACCCATTTATAAAATGCTTCTGTATGGCCACAGGCCAAAGTTCAAAGAAGGAGTTTCTTGACAATTCAGATGATTAGGCTGAAGATCAGCTAGTTCTTCAGACAGGCACAAATGGAGAACTCTGTCATACATTAATTGCCTCAAGGTATCTATCTATACTTAGTAATAGTAGCCACAGAGTAATTAGGTTTCATGTCTTTGTGAGAAAGCACAATAACCTTTGTGATTCAACACTGGGAATTTACTGCTGGACTGTTTAAACATTCTAAAATGTGCTTTTGGGACATTGGCAGTATCCAAAGCAAATTCATTGGGCTAGAAAAATCTCTTGTGTTATCTTGTGTTCTGGTTATTTTCTATTTCTTTTTAAAATTTGAAGCATAAGAAATCTAGACATAGTCAAAGAAGGACTTTGCTGTAGGAGAGATTTGGATTTTTAATTCAAAGTGGGGAAATTTGCAAAATGAGGAACTCTGAAAAGGAGAGGATTGTTTGGGAGTGAAAAGGGAATGACTTGAAAAGCAAGGAATAGAAAACTGGTCAAATGAAATTTTATGCATCTCATAATTACATACAGAACTCATTGGCATGAGATATCATGGGAGCAGAGAACTTAAGAGGGTTGAAAAAGATCAGGCATTCATATGGATGAGAGAATCGAAGTTACATTGAGTAGAATAAAAACATTAATAAAGATGTAAAACTTTATGCTTGTGGGCAGGAGCCAAACACATATGGATGGGATTCCAAGGAAACTTCTTGCTTGAGGTAATTATTCCATAGTATTCCCCCTGGAATATATTTTTTTTTTTGCTTTCCTTTGTAGTGATATGTTCTGATGCAGTTGAGGATCTGTGTTTCTTTGCATTTATGTTTGTGTAGGAGGGGGGAAAAGGGTGGAAAAGAATATGCTCCTATTTGGTGACCTTCAGAAGCAAATAGCTTATTGCAGAACACAAGCAAAGAAACCTTTGGAATTAGGGCATGGCTCCTCAGGTGTGTGGAAGAAAGACCTGGTCAAGTCAACCTCCTTAGCTCTCAGCTCCCCACCCCCTGATGGAGCCAGGAGTGAATTCTGAGCAACGCAGAGTATAGATGACTTTCTGCAAACCCATTGTATTTTTGCCCCATCTTCTCCATCAAAGTAAGTTTATCATTTGAAGTATGTAAGGAGATGTGTTCATGCTCTAAAGTGATGGGTCCTCACGTAATCTGCCTCATCAGCACTCTGCAGGTCACAGGTTGCGAGTAGTCTGTATGTGGCAGTGCACATTAGGTCTGTTGCCTGGGGGTCTCAGTGCAGCCCTCAGCCTGCCAGGTGAGCCAGCACAGCACATGTGCTTTCCACTCCTGCTCTCCATGGAACTGGGACTGCATGTAGCCACATAGTAGTTTGCTTCCCTGACCTCTGTTCTGCATGGCAATGTAGACAACTCAGGAAGTAACTGGGAGACCCTTACCAATTACCTTATCAGCATGGCAGGAGGATGGTGCTCATGCTTTTGTCGTTTCCAAAGGTAATGTATTTAATCCTACCTTTTGCTGTTGCTGAACACTATGGTTGTTGTAGCCACTTCCAGGCACTGAATTAATCTGAATGGAAATATGGGTAAAAAAGCACAGTAGCCACACTGTATTTATTATGAATTTGAGAAGGAAGAAGAAACTCCTTCAGCACTGCCTCCTTTTCATACTTCATATCTCTAAAAGTAGCCAGTTAATTACAGTCCATGGTTACTGCTATTGTAATATGTGCTTATTTGAAGTGAAAAGATAATCATTGATTGTATACTCTTGACTACACTATTAATGGTTTCAATAGCCACATTGTGTTTAGATTTTGCTTTATAACTAACACTTAGCCATTGTGGTTTTAACATGTAGTAATTCAGTGAATTCTGTCTCTGTGTAATGCCCTTGCCATTTCATTCTGTGGTATTAAGTGTTGTTTTTCTAGGAAGGTCTTGAAATGTGGGGCATTATGTATGAGTTATGCTAATTTGTTAGGGCAATGAATACATTAATTTCATTAGTAAATGGCCTCTAAGCAATAATTACCAGTGTAGGTGTGTCAGAAACGATCATGTTCAGTTTTGCCAGTTAATTATTAAGATTTTGTTCTAAGGGACCCAGATTTGACATCCAGCTTCAATTTAGCCATAAATATAAGTCTGAAGTATATCGGGCTGAAGAAATCTAGCCAAGAACTTCTTTTGCTCTTAGAAATTTTCACATTTTATCTAATTGTGACTGCCAATAAGATGCCAAAATAATTAGTGTCAGTGATATGAGGTTTATACTATACCTCCCAAAAAGGCACATCATAATGAAAATAGCAATCACACTTTCTCATTCCTCTCATCTTGCCTTATGTTACAGAATGCTGAATTATTCAATGACAGTATTACTTGCTAGTGCAGTATTAAATTTGAAATGGCTGCAGTTTATCGTTAAAGCTGAAGGGTAGTTTTTAATGGAGTTTACTTCTAATGGCCTAATTAGATTTCTAAGTTATATCTGTGCACTTCTTGAACTTTACATGGTTAACACTGTAAAGGAGACAAATGGAGGCACATGTGCACCTGAATTACTTTCCTTAGATATGACCCTATTTTTAATTACAGTCACCTGTTGAGAGCATCTAATAAACCACTGTTCAGTAATATGCTTTTAGTCACCTTAGAATTGTATTTTTTTTTCAAAGAAAAATGGAAATTGAGAAAGGCCAATGGCATCCTGGCTTGTAACAAGAATACTGTGGCCAGCAGGACCAGGGAAGTGATTGTACCCCTGTGCTCAGCACTGCTGAGGCTGCATCTTGAGTGCTGTGTCCAGTTCTGGGCCCCTCACTGCAAGAAAGATATTAAGGTGCTGGAGCATGTCCAGAGAAGGGCAGCTGTAACACTCCAGCCCCAGAGCTGCAGTCTCATGGGCTCAGCCAGGACTTTTACTTCAATATATATATATAAGGTTCTTTAATACCTTGAGATAGTGTCAAGAGAATAAGCCATAGGCTAGTTCCCTAGAGGTTTTTTTTGTTGATAATTTAGGGGAGAAAATAAGGGAACTTAGCGAAAGTCCAAAAGGGTACCACACAAGCTAGACAAAATGTTCCACCACAATACCCACCCAGCACATCCTAATCCACAACTCTTAAGTCAAAATCCAGTCCCTCCAACTTCAAGCCACCCAAAGCATCAAGAAAGGAGCAAAGAAAGAAAAGCAGAGGGAGCAAGAAGAGAGAAGGTGAAAGAGAGAGGCAATTATATAGCTACCACTGGAACTTTGTAGAAGACCGGCTTTCATGTGGCCAGATGGCAGGGCTCTGACACATGGCCTGCTTTGGTTTTATCTGCTCTGGTCTCTATGGCCAACTCCCCCAGGCAGGGTCTCTTACCCACCGGCCACTCTGGGGCTCCAGGCCAGGATGAGGGGCCATGTTCCCACTGTCCCTGCCAATCTGAGCTGGGTAAGGGTCTTCAGGAGCTGTGGGGTGTTACAGTTTTCCCGCGCTGTTTGCGACTGACAGCTGCTCCAGGGTGCGCCAGGGCTTCCCTGCGTGGGCGCCAGGGGCTGCCGTGATGGATACGACACTACCCCAACCTTCATGAGGTTTGACGCTTCCCTTCCCCCTACACACACACACACACACACTGTGGGCACTCAAGAAATGACTGGATGTAGCATTTAGTGCCATGGTCTGGTTGACAAGGTGTTGATCAATCAGTGGTTGGACTCGATTATGTCAGAGGTCTTTTCCAACCTAAATGATTCTGTGAAAAACTGTATACGTGAGCTGTTTAATTATTAATCAATTATTAAAATGGTAGCAAATAAGAATCTCCAATATTTCGTTTTTGTGATCTGCTTTGTTAAATAAAACCATAGAAAGAGGGACAGAGACCATCTGTTCTCATCACTGAAGCTACTTCCAGCTTCTTTCAAAACTTACTTTATATTTTAAATTGCAAGGCTGACCTTTTCAGATCACTACAGAGTAATGCTGGAAAAAACAGGACTAGTACCTTTTGGTTATGTCAGCAAACATATTGCACTACTCAGTTGTATCATAGGAAAATGCACTGTATATGGAGGCAAAGGATATATAGGACTCCATAGATTTCCCATCAGTAGATTTGAGTAACAGGTGATCGAAGCAGCTATTTCAGCTCTGAAATACATTTTGAGTGCAGGACTAGCCAAGCTCTTCAGATTTAGAGCACAGACCATCCTTAGTCCAATCCAGTAACTGTGTGCTCTGCAGAGTTTGCTCACTGACCTTATTTCATAATACCAAGCAGAGTCTGTGAATAATGATTGCGTCCCACTTCTTAGGTTTACAGATACAAAGAGTGGGTGCCTAATTGTGGGTTTCTTCTTTTGCCTGATTGATAACTTTGCATGAGTTCAGTTGATGTTTGGTTTGCCTTGGGACAGATACAAGCAAGTGCAACTGATCTGGCAGTGAGTTCTGGCAAGTATCATGGCAGCCTGGTTACTTTACTTTCTTTCTGGTCAAGCTCCTGGGAAACCCAGGAAACCACACAAGAGAAAAACAAAGTATTGTGCTGTTACTACAGAAATTGCAGGCCAGCATACCTGTCTCTCTTGCTGGATGTCTTTCATTCTGGACTGCTTCTTTCTGCACCAGTATTTGTTTAGGCACTCAGAAGCCAAGGGAATGAGTTCCTTTCTGTCTCAGATTATGCCTTTCTCCCAAGATACCAAGAGTCTTCCTTATTAGGCAATTAAGTGAAACATATTGACAGTATTCCAACAAATCTAGGGTGGCACAAATCTATCAGAGTAATTTAGGAATACGGTTCACCACAAAGATTCTGGAATATATAGACAAAATTCCTTCTTAATTTTTATTCCCAAAAGATAAATCCCCTGGGAAATCAATTTTTGTAAAAAAACTGTCTGGAGCAAAGAATGGGTTTTTTTTTCCCCTCCCTGATCAAACATCCTAGTCTTTTAGGGACTAGGTTGCCAACAAGTTTGTTACTTCTCTGCATATTCTTATTTTCTGCCATTAGTATTAAATTTAAACATTTAATGATTGATTTAATACTTATGCCATAGTTTAATAAAAGTTTAGTGTTGTAAGGGAGCTGGTTACAAAGATATGCCTCACCAGAAACTCATTTACTTACAGAATCAAATGCTAAGTAAAATAAACAGCTTGGCTTTCTACTGACATTTTATAGCCACCTTAAGGGAAAGGTGGGGATGGGGAGTTGTGTTGCCATGTGGGTTTAATTCATGAGCTTCCACTCAGACTGCTTAGAGTCAACACAGTAGTTGAGCCAACTTTCTCTGTTAGATTATGAAAAGAAAGATTTTTTTAATTTTTTTTTTACCAAATACATGGGATCAACTGCAGCTGCAAAGAGGAAATTTAGAATTATCATCATACCAGTATCAGAAGGTCCTTTATATTTATAGCTTCATAAAAGTTCACAGCTAGAGTATTTGCTGCCAACTCATAAAAGAACTAATGAACATTTCTGCAGATCTTTTTTTGTGGACAATGATTTCTTAATCTCCTAAATCCTGGTGAATTCTTATATTCAAAACATTTGTAAAAAGCGATAGAAAAGGACTTCTTGATGCTTTAATATGGTAAGTCACATTTAAACTCACTATGGGACAAACTGTGCTCCAAGTGTATCCAATAACACCAAGAAGACTGTGTTGTGGCAATATTCTCAATGCAAAAATAAAAAAGTGATAACATTAGAGCAATCTTCCTTCACAAAGGTAAGGTAATGTTTGAATAAACTTTAAAATTTTGTTTATAATCAGAAAAATAGTTATTGTTTCAACATTACAAAAGCTGTCATTAAACAGCAAGTTTCTTTGGAAGATATAGTATTTGGCAGTAATTTTTTTAACTCAATAATTCACAGGTTCTCTAAGCTTTTGTGACTAAAACCAGAGAACTTCTTTTATTTACATTCCTAAAAATATGAAAATTAAATCGATGTTTTTATCTCTAACTGCTGTGGAAAACCAGTCCCAAAAGAAAAGCTAGTGATAGTAACAGGTTAGGTGAACTTTTATCAAATTTAAGGCTAAGAGGAATTTTGATGAATTCTTCTAGCTACCAATCATTCCTCTCCCTCCCCCAACTCCCGTTGTTGTGTTTGTAACATCGAGGCTGCTCTAAATTTGTCACTTCTATGTTATTGCTCTCTTCTTCCCTACAATCCATCTAGCTGGAGGGAACCTCTCCCACCAAGAATAGCACATTGTCATGGTTTAACCCCACCTGGTTAGTAAGTACCACATAGCCACTGGCTCATTCCCCACTCCTCCCACCCTGGTTGGGAGCAGAATTGGGGGAAAAAATATGTAAACCCTGTGGGTTGTGACAAAAACAGTTTAATAGATGAAACAAAACGAAAGATAATAAAAATAATTACGATAATAATTGTAGTGGAAGGGGGGGAGAGAGAATGAGAGAAGAATATAACCCAAGAGAAACAAGTGGACAGCACAATTGCTCACCACTTGCTGAGTGATGCACAGCCAATTCCCCAGCAGTGATCAGCAACTCCTGGCCAGCTACCATCAGTGTATATACTGAGCATGATGTTCTCTGGTGTGGAATATCCCTTTGGCTAGTTCAGGTCACCTTCCCAGGCTGTGCTTCTACCCAGTTTTTTGTGCACCTGGTTGCTGGCAGGGCATGGGAAACTGAAAAATCCTTGATTTAGAGTAACCGTGACTTAGCAATAACTAAAACATGAGTGTTTCAGCAGCACTATTCTCATACTAAATTCATATCACAGCACTGTACCAGCTACTAAGAAGATGATTAACTCTACCACAGCTGAAACATATAGTTTTGATGTTTTGGACTTAAACTTGGAAGCAACTTTGAAATTAACTTTTATGTAGTGAGAAATGTTCTGGATTATAACAATAATAATAGGCTATCACTTGTTGCTAGCAGAATAAAGAGGGCATGTTTCAGATCCAGAATGTTTCCAACTGTGTTGCTGCGGTAGGGTTTATCTCTCAGAAAGAGGAGTTTCTTTAATCAAGCATACTTTCCTTAGGAGCAAAATGAATTGCATAGGTGTGGCACTGGTAACTAGGAGAAAATCACAACAGGTTCTGAAGCAGAATCCTTTAGGAACTGTCCTTTGTTAGTAGAATGAGAAGAAAAGTGCAGTGTTGGGGAAGAAAAGCTCCATTATTTTCAACATGTTAGTTCTTTAGCTTTCTGAACTGGTGAATAAGGGCAGCATCTGTATTCTTTTTGGCTGCATAGTTGTGAAAACTTGTGAAAAAAAACTTGATTTTTTTTTTTCCCTGCCAAAGGTTAATAGTACAGTGAAATATGAGCTCTTATGTAGATCTGTCTGGGACACACCTAACAGAGCTGAGCCACTCAGGCTGTCCTCTCAGCCCAAGCTGTTTTATCATTTTGCATGCAGTGTGACTCAAGCTGTGAAGCTATTTGTTGAACTAGGCCATGTTGCT
This sequence comes from Campylorhamphus procurvoides, assembly GCA_013396655.1. NCBI lineage: Eukaryota > Metazoa > Chordata > Aves > Passeriformes > Dendrocolaptidae > Campylorhamphus > Campylorhamphus procurvoides. The sequence continues at coordinate 75,181 of WBMV01004087.1, forward strand.
GTTTGACTGAGAAGAAGACAAACATTTCATATTATCCTTAATTTCCATATAATTGTTTTAATCTTTGTTTTATAATAAATGTATAAAAGTGCCTTGAGGGTACCTTTTTGTTTGGTATTGTAGGTGTCTCATTTAGAGTCCAAGCAAGATGGAAGTGTTCAGGGCTGCTTTTTCTTCCTCTCACCTGAATGGTTCATAAAACACTCCAAAAATAAAAGTCATTCTCACTGTGGAGCTCTACCTCCACATGTGAAAGCATGTGAGGCTGTGTTTCCTGTCCACCTCATTCTGAAAATGTCTAGCAAATTGGATTAGGACAAGTGACAGCTTTGGCTGGCGATATGCATCCTGCCAACCCACAGAACAGTTAGCTATGAGGAAAGAAGGAATATCTTGCCTACAACACAACATGGCTTTCTGTCTTGCATCTTGACTGCATGTGTATTTAAAAAAAACCTCAACAAAAAGTCTTATACAAAGAAAATTAAAGTCTCCCGAACTTCTGAAGAGTCAAGATTAATGAGAAAACATCCAGTTTTGGGTATCCTATGGAGTCTCTTCAGTCTGGCACTCCACCTAGGTATTTTATGTCCAGCTAATGACAGCTTACCTCACTTAGTTCTCAGTGGCCATCTGCTTGCAGCTTTCACTCTTGGGCTCTTTAATTCATGGGGGCACTTTCTTTGCTGTGTCTTTGGTTAGAGATGGTTACTTCAGGATACCACCCATCCATACAACTGTACTTCACTGGCACAGATCTGCTAAGGTGAGGACCCCCTTGGCAACACCCAACCAAAGAGCACATTCCACACCAGTGGAAGGGAGGGAGGAAGGAAGGAATTAACAAAGCATAAGTTGTTATGGGAGCAAGAGAAGGTTCTGGAAAGTTCTCCTGTTTGATTCAGTAGAAGTTGGAATAATGATAACCTATCTGTAGAGCTTAATGAAATGTTATAATCCCATTGTAAAACATCTGTGGGATGCCATGGAAAGTCTGTAGAAAGTTTAGCATTGTATAATGTATTTCCATATGGCTATTCTTGTTTACTTTTGATGGGAGGTGGGACAGTTGCTGAAATTAGCGGGGTGGCAGGGTTGTTTGAGTATGCCTGACAGAACAGAGAAATAAGGAAACTTCAGATAGTTCTTTCACAAGTTGTTTTCAGCCTGAAAGAGAGCTGTCTTCAGGGGGAACAAGCATCTTAATTTCACCAGATGTTAATGTTTAGTTCTATGGTCCCTTTAAAAACAAGCCCAGCGAAAAGGGGAAAGTCATATGAATACATTTTTTGACATTTTGTTTATTAGCATTTTATCTAGGCTAGTAGTAAATGAATAGACTTGTCAGCAGAAATCTCAGGGTGAAGCAAATAAAGAATCTTAATAGGCAGGGAGAACAGAACTAACGGCAAATTGCTCACAAAGAGCACTAATTTATTGGTTTCTCTTTCATGAAGATTCTGTTCTGGATTCTGGCTTTGCCAGAAGAAACAGCTGAATGATGACATGGATTCTGAGAAAGAAACTGTGCTGTCTGGTAGGAAAGGGGAAGACTTGAGGAAAGAAAGTCTATTTCTTTTAACACTTTCTTTGAAATGCTTCATACCACACACTGAAGTTTTCTTAGTTTGATTTGTTGGTTTCAGTGAACTCGCTAAATCTGCATTTGTAAAAGTGCTCTGATGCCTCCTTCTTCTTGTGACTGACTGCAATAAAACAAGTGAGGGTTTCTCTGAGTCTCTGTTGTTTAACTGGTGCAGAGCACTGGGTTCAGGTTCATTGGAACTACTTCTGGCTTGCTGTACACACCTGTACCCACTACGACTGCTGTCACAGTGCTCTTGGGGCCAGTGCTGGGAGGTACAGCACTACCTCATTTCCTCTGCTCACACTTGTTAGACCAGCCTGTTCTCCCAAACAAGGGAAGAAGCTTCAAATTCCAAGGTTAAAATTAAGAAATTTGGATTATGCTTAATAGTTGCAAACTGGACATTTTCTATTGCTCTGTAGAGCATACAACTGAATTAAGTTGTGTAATTCGTAAAGTGAGTGTAATCTACACTGCATTCCTCCCAAATCCATTAGTGTGACTGAGAGGATATCTGTACAACTCTTCAGCCAGGTGGACATGAGGAGCTGTCATATGTCACAGTTCATTAGAAGTAGCTGTAGACTCTCAACAGAAGTCATTATTTGCCAAGATTACTAAAACTTCTCTGACCCAGCTCATTCAGCCTTCAGTTTTATGTTGGTGGTATCAGAGAAAGTGCAGTGTTTTCAAAAAAGTAATTGCTGAATGACCTCATAGGGCAAGTTCATCCTCTTATTCCTTCCCTTGCCTTGGACAAGAGAAAGACACAGAATGTGAAGATGCATCCTTAAAAGTGCTTGAATTTAAGACAGAAAAAGGTGGAGAGGTAGGGAATAAAGTAGAATAGGAAAAGTTAAATAAGTTTAGGGAAATAATTTGTTTCTTTGGTTAATTAAATTTCCTTCCCCAGTGTTAAACTTGTTCTGGTTTTCTATCATTGTCACCTGACCTTGTCAGAGTGTTGTTCGGAAGTATTAAAAAAAAAAAACCCGCAAAACAAATAATCAAAAAAACCACGGGAAAAATACTGAATCATGGCAATCTAGAAGTTGCAATATTTTTAATTTGGTGCCTCAATCGTTTTATTTATTGCTCTATTGGAAACACTTCTGGCTTTTAGGTAGAAGGAAGAATGAAAGAACAGATTTAAACCATGTAAAGGCACTAAGACAGTAGAACTCATTTGATCATGTAGACTAGTTGTAGTTTGTTTTTCTTCCTCCTCAATGTTCCTAAAATTAATTCCTTCCCTAAATTCAGTACAATAACTTCTGTTACAATAAATACCTGTCAGGCTTTCTGTCTTGCTGGAGAAACAACCTTAGAAAGCAAAGCAACTTGGGAAATGCACTTGTACTTTCTCTTGTGGTTCACCTTTTCTTTGTCCCAGACCAGAAGAAGGACAAGACTCCAAGAATGGGGTATAACAAGGCTGTAACTTACATAATGTTTCAAGGGACTATCAGCACAGGCCATTCATCCTATTGTAATCCACTTTGCGAAGGGCTCCTGTCAGCTTCCTACCCCATTAAGCAGGCGAAGCACCATTGCTGAGACTTCACTGCTCTCCCCTCATGCAAGGCAGGGGGAATTGACTCCTTACTGGCCAGGAGATTTAGAGTTTCAGCCCCATTCTTCACCAACTCCTTTTGAAGTAAGTGCTTTACCCTATACACCTGCAATTTTAGCTTTCTAAATGGACAAAAAGCCCTTTTGAAAAATTCTGCATGAAGAGGGATTTGCTGAATTGCAACTCTCCTTTTCTCATCTCCTGAAGAGGAAAAGGAAAAAACATAAAATGTTTGTGTCATTTGCTCACCATGAATGTATTTCTCTTCTCAGGTCCACGGAGACTGTGTGATGTGCATGGGAAGGTTCTGAAGTGCAGTAATTTGACTATACTAAAGCTGTTGTAATTTTTAAGGCTGTTTTCTGGGTGGAAACTGAGGCAAGAGGAAAAGTTTATCAGATCTTTTGATTTAGTGGGGGCAGGCAGGAGAATGGAGAAGGGAAAAAGACTTAACATATATAACACTTAATGTCCTGACACAAATTCCTCTTTTAGGCCATAAAATGAGAACAGTTAGGTTCTGCTCACAAATTCCTCTTTTAGGCCATAAAATGAGAACAGTTAGGTTCTGCTCCCTTGTAGTACCAGTTTTGAAGGTACCCAAAACTTTTTCAGCTCAGACAAAGCTGCTCCATCTCTCAGACTGCCAGAAGTGAGTCCTAACTTGTGTACAACATTGAAGATCAGATAGCTTGCAAATACTGTCATTTGTTGTTTTTTTTTTAAATTTCTGAATGGGGCATTAGCTTTATGAAATTAACATTAAAGGCAGCCTTATTTATCCACATTAACATGAAATTAATTTCATATCACTAAATTAATAAGGTGATGAAACACTTAGTTCCTTTCAATAGAGCCATCTCTGAAGATTTAATTAAAAATATGATGTTATAACTCCCTATTTCCCAGTTGCTCCTCTATGAAGTAAAAGCAAAATGTGATCAATATATTAAAATTTTGTACTTTTTAGTCTGGACACTTGTGGTTTAGTGTGGAAATATATAAAACTTACTTTCCAAAACTTGCCTTCTCCAACTACTTTTCATAACTTTATTTCATCAGATGATCTTAATTTTCTGCATGACATTATCTTTTCAATCTGACATAGGAAAGAGATATGATATTTGCATATTTAAGATGGAACTGTGTAGCCTAACAGTGTTTCTGCTTGTGTATGGAATTTATTTTTTAACTGTTGCTTTTACTTAGAGGAATCTATGAAACAAGTCCTTCCAAAAGGATTTTCTTGGCTCTTCTGTGTTTGTCCAGGGGATCTTTCACCAATCTGTTCTAAAATGTGTTATAATGGTATGATCAAGTGATGATTTTTACATACATTGTAGGTAATATCCAGTTCTTGCGGGCATGTAATGTAAATTTCTTCAAGGAAAATGGGGTGATTTCAATTTTAATTTCATAGCAGACAGGATAGGAACAGATTATCACTAGAAATGGGTAGAGTGCCAGCAATGTACTACTTAGATTTATCCAGCTAAAAGAGGTTACACTGGAAGAGATGCCATGCTGGATATCTACGGGAGAGCTGAGAGGGTTGATCATTTGGTATTTGAAAATTAGTGAAGTAGTGTTAAGTACTTCCTGCTGGAATATAAACAGCCTGGCAGGCAGATTTCATGTGTCTGTTCTGTTTTTCCTTAATCTCACCACAATTAGCTGAATCAAAGCCTAGTCAGAAGTGAAGCACTCCCATTTTGTCACTGTACATACTTGGAATCAATGAAGCACATCTGAATCCTGGTGCTGGCTGTCCCTTTGGTTATCAGAACCTGGTTTGGTCAGTGATTGAAGTCTCTCACAACAGTGGCCTCTTTGCATCCTTCTTTGTACCTATGCCACCCTCAGATGCTCTGTTTTTTTTGGCTTTCCCCAAATTAACAGTAAATCTTGGTGGAAGTAGTTGCTCAGTTCTTCCCTCTTCAGCAATCTGGTGCAATCCAGCAAACTGAGAAGTGCAGGTGTTTTGGGGGTTTTTGTTTTTTATGTTTGTTTTTTTAAAATATCAGTAACATTCCGTAATAGAAAATGATATTGCTAGACTCTTTGTGTTCTCTGAGTTTATTTTTTTTATAATCTGTGGGCACAATGCTTCTGCATCTTGATTTCCACAGCATTCTGCAGGCCTGACTCGTTTCACCAGCATTTAGACTGGGTGGGGAGATGTGCTGGTGCCTGCTGCAGGTGATGCTGGTAGCTGGGTCTGAGGTGACCCTATGGCTTGGTCTCGCTCCCTTTTGCATTTCAGTTCAGCAATTTCACCAAGCTGATCAGGTCCTCAGAAACTGCATTTTGCTGTAAATACGTGATTACAGCTACACACTGCTTTTTGAGGACTGTTATTTCCACCTGGTCTTCTATACCATACTATGTTTTACAATGAAAGCTACTCATTGCCCATCTCAGTGGTGTGTGTGGGAAGTGTGCAGGACTGTAGTCAGCGGAGCAGAGCTTTGGCAGCTCTGTGTAATGATGCCTCGTAACACAGGGAAAACCTGCCAAATATGGTGCTTTTCCTGGCCCTTAGGAGTCAGACTGTGAATAGACACTTACACAGTGAATGGGAAGTGGAAAGATGCCCTAATTTCTTAGTTCTTCTATGTGAATGATGTAGGTCACAAATAAAATCTTTTTTATGACCTGCAATATTGGGATTGTATCTATTTCAGAGCTCATTAAGTTCGGATAACTAAGGTGATTTAATGACTTGCTGTACTGTGGGCTTTTTTCTTCAGTATGTATGTATGTTTAATGTGATGTTTTACATGTGTAATTCAAATGGTGAATCCTGGAAAGAAAAATTAACTGTTTTCAAACAAAGACTGGGGAACAATTGTCATGTTAAAGGCAGCTTTAAAATACTTTTTAGCTGAACCTCTGTTTTGTCTGTAAACTCTCTAAAATCATACCTTAAAAATGCAGCACTATTTTGTTTTTCTTTCCCTAGCTTTAGACTATGTGGTTTTCAATTCAGTCTCAATTGGTCATGTCAGTGTAGTTTTCTGATCCCAGCACCCAAAATCCTATAGTTTGTGATGTGGCTGGGAATTTGGATAGGAATTGCTGTGCAGCACAATGGTTGGGTTTTCCAAATTACGTTTACGAAAGGCTGTGATGAAATATTTTATGCCTGTACTGTCTGCAATAGGGAGGTGTGGAATTAAGGAGAGCTGTAAGTCATAAAACTCTAGACCTGCGTATAATTACTCAAATTGAAATAAATTGTCTTGCTTGATGATCGAGTTTTTGAGCTCTAAAGCAAAGTTTGTTGTGTTTCTGTACTTTCTTTATTTTTACATGTGAGATACAGGAGGCAGAGGGGGGAGCATGGAGTAATGCTCTGGCCTTTCGTCTGTGGAGAGAGGGGGATTTGCAAATTGGATTAAGGTCAGTAGGGAATATTGGTTTAGTTGATGATGTCAGGCGAGTTCTTCTCTAGATCACACGATCACTGTGCAATTGGCAAAAGTATGGTAATAGGCCATGGTCTGTCAATTTAATGAGATATCGAGAGGGATCAGAAGGATTGGGAGAGGTTTTTAGTATCCCATGCAATGCTGTGCAGAAATCTCTCACAGGAAAATGGAGATGTTATAATTGTAGTCCTGAAAGGGAAATGTGACTCGTTTTGTGGAGCTCTGGTCTGGACTGAGGTCCCCACTGGGCACTGTTTTCAGGTATCCAAACACAAGAGTTTGTTCAGATCATCCACAGAGGTCAGGATGTACCTTTCTCATCACACAGATTTTCCCCTGAGTGCATCTTCATCTTGCAGGAGAAAACTAACAGAAGTCATGCAGATGCCAGGGTGCCTGGCCGAGTTCAGAAGCTGCTGTAGTGCTTTCAAATGTGTTTGTGTCACAGGTGAAGACTGCCATCCTGGGACTACATTGTACAAGCATATTCTTTCCAGATGGCCGAAGAAAACAGAAAAATTGTAGAGCTATGTTGGTTTATAGGCACTTTGTGTTTTCCTACTAATAAGCAGTTAGATTAGCCTTTTTGTGATGATAGTATCATGCACAGGGTTCTAAATTATTCACACAAGTAACTAAAAGGTTTTATGTCTCCTCTGATTGTGCAACAGCTTTACAACATCTGTAAAAATACTTGTGGTTTGGAATTTGCACTGAGAATAATTCCAAGAAAATATTCTTGGGTTTAGAGAGGTTCTTTGAAAAGACTGATTTTTCAGATTCTGAGAAGCATATAGACATATGTTAGTCCCATAGATTATGTGGTAGTTTTCTTGTCCTTGACTATGCAAGGTTGATTCTTAAGTGACTGTTTTGTTTTGTGTGGGAAGCGTCCATTCCATATTTTTTTCCTAATCATTATTTTGATGAACATTTGTCACTCAATGCATTCCTTGTATAGATTTTATGGAAAAATAAAATAACTGTTTCAAATGCAGGCACAAAAAGAAATCATTTGTTTGAAGCATGAATTTATTTTAAAAGTTTTGAAATATTAATTAAGCTCATGTCAGGCTATTAAAAAAATACACAATGTATTGTGTAATAGCCTGGCTGTTGGTAATGTGCACTGGGTACATCTCTGTGTGTGCCAGCTCTGGGCTCCTCTGCATGCAGGTCACTAGTGTTCACAAGCAGAGTGCACACACAAAACGTTACCATATTGCACCTTTCTATTAGGGACATCAAGCAGGGATTTGCATATGCAATTGCCTTTCAAAGTAAACAATGTTGTCATACCCTTACAGACAAGGACCTGGAAACTGCAAATCTTCATTTTGTTTCTCCTGAGGCTCCTTGGTGAGAGTTGTTCTTTCTTTTCTTGCAAAATGACTGCAAATACAGAGATTTGAGTGCTTTATCAGCACGGTAACTGTTTCATGAGAAGGCTCCTCACATCTTAAATACTATTGCTATAGAAAATAAATCTGTATTTTGGATATCAATTTTTCTTTTTGCCTATTTTAAATGATTTATTGAAGTAGAAAGTCAGATGATGATAAGATAACACTGTTTAGAGGTCATTAAAGAGTTTTCAGGAAGTTTCTACAAAGGTACTGTTCTTATATTGTCAGAATGATAAGAAAACTAACAATTTATGTCAAAGTTTGCAAAGTGTGTTTGTCTGATAAACAGTCTGCTCAAGGGAAATCAATCATATTTCCTTCCCAGAGTGTATTGTATTTTTTATGAAGTGAACTTCAGTGACTCTGCACCATTATGTGTTTGGTATTGCAGCATCTTAGGGAGCACCTTTTCTGTTGCAGTGGCTGCAATGCAGCGTATGGCTTGGGGCCACATGTGGTACCAGGCACTAATAACCAGAAGCCTTCGCTTTTGTAGAAGCCAGGGGTTGTATGTTCTTCTGTTGCCACCTAAGAACTTGATTGATATGATCTCCACTCCCAGACCTCAGAGTATGTTTCTTCCCTCAACGGAAAGATGTTTCTGTGAAACAAAAATTTGGTGTGGTCAGAGGGGAGTTACAATATGAGGCTGCTTTATAGAATACTGTTCTGAAGAGACATTCAGCATCAGTATTATTGAGAAGCATATTTGGCTAAAACCAACTAAAATAAAGACTGTATAAGCTACATTCTCACTGGGTTTTTTTTAATGTGCATTTCAGGTTATTACAGTAGAAATCACTTCTCAATTGCTTTGAGCTGAAACAATGCATCTGAGCTTGGGTTAAAAGCCTGTAAGTGCTTCTTTACTTGAACAAAGTGAAATCACTTTACATTAATAGAAGTATTAATTAATTTGCCCTCATTTTTCAGTAGAATTAGCATTATTGAAAAGCATTTGCCATCTTTAAGTACAGTTAAACTGTGTGCAGCTTTAGTGACAGAGTTTCATCTGTAACACCTAGTCATGTGTCACATAGTGTAGAAAATTATTGTCCAATTTGGAAACCTGAGACATTACTGAGAAATGCTGTGGGGTGCGTTATAATGAAAATACCAATCCACATTAGGCATGGTTGCCATAAGCAAAAATCTTAATATCTTGGCCAAACCTACTTAAGGTTCATGTAATAAACTCACATTCCTAATTTTATTAGGGATGTGCCAAGTTAAGCACTTTGTTGGCCTTTGGACAGATTTATAGCTTGACTTCTTCTGAATTAGTGTTGACTGACAAGAGGGCATTGTTTTATAGGATGCTATTTAAATAAAAACCTTCAGGGTATTTATGTAATGTTGTTACTTCAAATCCAAACTGGAAAAAAGAAATGTGTATTAAGGAGGAATCTTCATTAGCTTTCAGGAGTTTAAGGCTGTCAAATACTTCCTTATAAGGTAAGATGTTGTGATGCAAGGGACAAACCCTATCTTTGTTGGAGGTTTTAGTATGAAAGCAGTCTTTTGGAATTCCTGGAAACTGAGGGCGGGGCGGGGGGGGGGAGGAAATCCTATTCACTTTTAATTGACAGAGTTGTCTGTAAAGAACAGTGTGTGATCCTCCTTCCCTGTGAATATCAGAAAGGCAATTGATGATAGCTGTTTACTTTGTAATTTTATTATGTGTACTTCACTTGTTCCTGGCAAAATATGTCATCTTGTATTTGTTCATTGGCTATTCTAGGCCAACAAGCATTCTGACATTTTCATATGTAAAGCAGCCTAGTTGTAGACTAGAGAAATCTTTCTTTTAAAAAAACTGTTGGTGGTTGGAACAAACCCTTTATAAAATAAATAAATACTAAATTTAAAAAAAGGAAAAAGTTCATCCTTTAGAGTTCAAATTAGACTGTGTCTGGCTGTTGTGACTCAAAGCAAAATATTGACCCAAATATCGATAAAATTAATATGGCCTTTCAGTCCTCACTTGCCATATATTTTTAAATTTATGGGAAGGACCATGCAGCCAGGACACCTGTATTACTATGAATAAATTGTTCAGTGTCTTACCTGTGGTCACAAATTTGTATGGCTGAGCTGACTGTTTGTAAAAGAAGGAGAGCTATTCCTGCCTCACCGAGGGACTGAATGGTGATACAACTGAACTATTTTATAGAGCTTCAGAAGTATCATCTGACCATTAGAAGCCTTACTTTTTGCAATTAAATTATGAAATATGTGAAGGAAGTATAATTAGCACCAAAATGTTGTTGTTTTTTGTTTTTAAAAAATTGTATAAGGAAACAGCTTCACTGGAGAGAAGGACAAAAGGCACACATAGAGTTACATGTGAAAGGTTACACAATGGATTTGCTTTAGGGAAAGAGATATTGTACATACTGATTAAAGTCTACTTAAATGAAATATTGGAAATATGCCAGTCATATCTAGCAGTGCCACTCATGCAATAGATCTTGGCTTTGTTTCACTGATTTTCTTAAACTTTGTGGTAGCTATTACATATACTAACCCCATCAGCTGCTCAATCCAGCAAGAAGAAAGTGGGAGTCTGAAATACAGAGAATTCAGCAACAAAATCAGGGTGTGAGTTCTGACTAGTAGAAGAGCAGCTGAGGAATAACTGCTGTCAATGTAGTTTAAACTCATGCAGAGAGTTTAGTGGACTGTGTCTCACCTGTCTAAATATAAGTTTAATATGTCAAAGTTTCCCTCATGCATTATTTGATCACCACTATGTATTACTTATGAAGCTCCATTATTGTGCATGGTACTGTACCAATGTAGTTTAATGGAAAGGTTCTACTTGAAGTTGATGAATGCAATAACATAAGGTTTACAGAGCCTTATTCCACAAAAGCATTGGCATGTGCATTAGGGCAGTCGTGTGACTGCTGGTCGTTGGTGGGGCCATTTCAGAGTTACATCAGTACTCCAAGGCTGACATAGGAATGAGCCTAACCACGTGTTAATTAATATAGTAATCATAGGAGGTGATAACTGGGCTAAGAATCTGTTTGAAATTGTTCTTATTGATAATCAGTCTTCAAAAAGGAGAACCTGAACTAGAAAAAGTGGTGGAGAAAGACCATCTTCGATTTTTTTTAAATTATTATTTTACTTTTATGTGGATAAGTATAATTTAAATATCATTTCAATATTAAAAAAAACCCTACTGTTGAGGGCAGCAATTAATGTTTGAGCTGTGGATCCTGATTCTTTCTCTAGTTCAGTCAATGGTAAAGTTTAATTGGAGCCAGATTGCATGCTACTGTAAATATTTTCTTGTCTTCCAGTAATACGTCAGAAGGCTTGTCTGGATATGTGGTCAAGAGTAAGTCTGAGCTTTGTGAGGCAGCGCTGGGTGTGTTCATTGGTTTTCATGTTGGAAAAATCATGGACCCAGGCATTACGCAGGCTCGTGTTGTTGGTTTAGCCACCCTTATTTCTGTACATCAGAGGATAGTGCCTACTTCTTTTGTTTATGTGCCAGTTAATGTATTCCATTGGCAGAGGGACTTCACTCCTGAGGTCTGTAGCTGCCAATTCTGTTCTAATTAATAAGCATTAAAAGAAACTCCCAACCTCACAAATCCTTCCCTGACAACTTCACACCCTATTAAACCTGAACTTTCTTGCACCTTAAAAATACTTCTTTCCACAATACAGTACTTTTCTTTATGAATATGTGCATCACTGTCAGTAGAGTCTACCATACACCTGCTTCATCTAAGAAAACTGGGGTTCCCCCTAAAAAGAATTCAGAAACATTCAGAAGCAGAGGCTGAAATTAAAACAATAAAAGAAATATTGTCCTTTAAAAGTATGCACATGTGCCTGTATAACTGAAACCTTGGCACACAACTGGGTACTTGCCACATAATTGTTTGGCTTTGCAATTTAAATGTGTATTTGCATACTGCTATCTTCATGGCTTTTAAAATGTTCACCCCTTTATATTTGTGTTCCACACTACTACATGTTATTTCCTTTCAATAAGAAGAAAGCTTTCTCTTTTTTGTCAAATGTGAAATAGCCACATATGTGATACTACATTGAAAATGGACTGTGGAGGACAATTAGAAGCTGTGCAACAAGCAGATCCAAACTCTGTTGGTTCTCATGTAATTTTTCCCATGAATTTCAGAAGCTGTATCAGGCTTAGCAAGAATAGTGGAGGAGACGGGAATTGAGGATGAAAAGGAGAGCTCTCCTCAAAAATGCTGCAGATACCTGAGAGCAACTCAAAGCATTTGCTGTTAAATACCACCATATTCATCAAATTTAAAAAAAAAATTGCTATAAATCAGATTTTGAAGCATATGGGTTTAGAAGTTGCCAGCTTAAGGAAAATGTGTGGGAAGCAGGTCCTGGGAGCAGACTCCATCCCTGTTCTCTGTGCTACTTCTGCTTTTAGTCCGGGTCTCTAGATTAAAATGCATCAACACACTGGGAGAAATAAATGGCCAAAGCATCAAGCTATTATTCCCCATGCTTTTATTTCACCTTTTGCACTAATTTTTTTTTTATGCTGGCTGCTGGAAAACAAGGGCAAAACCATGTCCAAAATATCCTTACATATCCCAGTGCTTAGTACACTGCCACAAGAGTCTGGAATTCGAAGTGACTCTATAAGAAAAGCACCATTAACTGAGACCCTCCCATTTCCCATCTGATTTTGTAAAAGAGGACCTGGCCTCTCTTTCTTATGCCCTTGAGCAAGAGCCTGCAATTTAAAAAGGGACAGTGCTTTTAATTCACTCTCAAACCTGGGAGATATATCAGGTCTCACTATGTTATTCTGAAGGGTTAAACCAAAATCCAAAAGTCATCAGTCTTCTTGCAAAAGAAAGTGTTGGTGAAGTCTTGCATTGATCTATGTTTTTATTTCTAAGGAACACTTTTGATCTGACCTTCTATTTTAGTAGGTTTTATTAAATGTAGGTTTAATTTGGATTCGAACTTCAATTCCTTTTGATAAATAGAATGTCAGCCAGTTTTTCTTGCATGTTTCTTGGAGTGCTTTTGTTTTCCCACAGGTATATGGCCTAGCTTTGCATAATCTTTATTAGTCTCCCACTTCTTTCATCTGTCCCATTAAATTTGGTTTTCTTTCTCCTGCAGTCTGAAGATGCTCTTGCACAAGTGATGTCATCTCTAATCCTGTGTTTCATTTGTATCACGGATGTTGCTAACCATCCTTTAAATAAAAATACAACATGATTCTAATATGCCAAGGAGCTCCATGGATAACCATATAATTTCAGAATGATGCTGATTTTGTTTATATGCAACATAATCTTTTACAGTTCTTAGTCTTTATTTGAAGCATTGCAAAGTGGATTTTTATGAAAGGTATTATAAAGGACTCCTTGTTTTTTCATAACAGATTTGAACATTAACTGATCAGAGTTCAGATAAATAGTCTTTACTCTCCATTAAAATATTAAAAAGCCTTTGGTAGGAAACTGGTGTAAAGATCCTTCATTCTTATTTAATGAACACTTGTTGGCAAGTATAACACTTTAATAGCTTTGCAGAATGAATTTTGTGTGAGCATCCTCCATTTCGCTGTCAGACACTTGTCCAGGTGCTGGGAATTTATTGGGGGAAGCATATTTTTACTCATTAGTTCTGTATTTGATTACAGAACAGTAAAATATGAACCACTAAGTCCCTGAGGCATAGCTGTGTACATTGAGATTAGTAATTGCATGTCATCATGTTTTCCATTGGAATTTATATGAACAGATAGGATAGGTGCTTCTTAAGTAGGTTTAAAAGCAAAGCAAATTTATATTTAATCTTTTTTCCAGGCATATTTTCCCTAATGGAGTAAAGGTTAGGCTAGATGATACATTTTAAATATGGCTTTAATTTATTTTTTTCTTTTCATTTTTTTTTGCCTTTGTTGATCTATGAGGTTTTCTTTCTGACTGATTCAAGGAAATATACTGTAGATGAAAAATTTTACTCTATATGTGCTAATATAAACACGAGGAAAGGATTATGTTGTTGTCAGCAATGAGCATTTATAAGTATATATTTACACACAATATGTAGGCAAAGTTTTTATTTTTAACCACCTTTTAATGCTGTAGGTATGAATGAAAATCACATTGCAACTCTAAGAACAAATTTTATTTCAACTGATTAAAAGAATGCCCTATTTTAATGTTTTTAGCTTGCATTTTCTTCAAGAACAGCTAAAAATGCATTTAAAAATTTGCATATTATGAAAACCCTCAAAGTAAAAATGAAAATTAGCAAAAAAAAAAAATAGAATTGAGGCCTAATCATTTGGGTCATATTGAAGGGTTAAACAACTGTGCCATCCTGTCCTGTGTAAAAGTGCTCATGAGTGCGTTTTCCAAAACTGAATCTAACAAGGTACTTAATAGTCACAAAACGGGCACATTTGATAATTAATGTTCCTTACTGAATTTTTGCTGATGCAGTATAGTCTTAAATGAAGAGAAATCTTACCTCAATCTGTACTTGAACTATCAAGTGTTTGGAAGGTTCTCCTTTCATTGACATGAAGTAGCTGTGTCTGAGCACTTAGCAAGAGGCCTTCATTAGCAAACCTTCACCTTTGTGTGAGAGCTTAGACTGTGTTTGTGGTTTGCTGAGCACGTGTGTCTGTGCAGTGTTGTGATTGTGTTCAATGGGGCCCTCCTTGTAGTGTCCCACCAGCAAATGCAGAAGTGTTTCCACTTCCAGTCACTGAGTGAATTGACGTTCAGCTGTAGTCCGGGCTGGGCTCAGGAGCAGCAGATGCAGGGTGTGTGCCACCTGGGCAGGGACAGGGCTCCCAGGTTCCATGCCACTGCACCCGTGGCTCTTCAGTCATAGCAGCTGATTGAACTTCCATTAGTCCTCCTTGTGCACATCCACAGCTAGTGCCATGTACCTGCTTGAGCACTGGCATTGAAGGATGATGAGAACAGGATGCAATTTGTGCAAAGTAGAGGTTTACAGCACCCAAGATTTAAAAGTGTGTATTTGAAACTAGGATGATAAGCCCATATCTTAACAATGTAGGAGAAATGCTATTAAAATAAATATTTAAATTTGAGAAAGAGATGTTGAGAATGAGTAGTAGACACTGTTTTCTTTCTTTTTCACAGTCATGTTCTACAGCAGTAGTGGCAGGCTGTTTCTTTGCTGTTAAATTCCCGCTGATTTTGCAGTACACATATTGAATAGCTATGTGTTACAGAGCTGAGATTCAGAGGATTTTGAGGGAGAAAGAAATGGTGAAGGGTAATTGAAGCCACACAGGAAGAGTAGAGAAGGGATCTAACATAGCAGCAAAAGAAGCCTCAGAGAGGAATGTAGAGGCTCTGTGGAAGCTGAAAGTGGATCAAGACAGGACAAATGGAGGTAGAAAGGATCAAAATGCCAAGCAGAAGGAAAAGAGAGGATTGTAGCTACATACAATAGAGGTCAGAGGAAAATGTGTGATAAGACAGGATCGGACCAATTTTGTACCAGCTGATACTAGGTCAGAGGGCCAGAAAATCAGGATCACTGGAAAAGGTATTTGGATCCTAAGTATATAGAGGAAGAAGTGAAAGGGAAGCAGAGAACAGGACACAACTATTAGAGCAAGTATTAGAACTGCATGAGGGATAGAGCAGAAGTCACAGTATAAGAAGAGCTGAGTGGGGATCAGAGACAGATTACACATAGAGCTATTGGAAAAGCCAGGAGTGGGGCAGAGTGGCCAGGGGGGCAGAATGATGTGGTATGTTAGCCTATTGCTCAGCATACTACTATTAGTTCAGAGCATGTCAAAAGGTGGAAGTACCAAGAATAAGCATGTTATATGGTAGATCTGATGTATTAGCAGAAACAAAGCTCTTGCTTAATTTATCTCCTGCGAGATCTTGGCTTGTTAGATATTGTCCTGGCTGCTGCTTTGGAATCCAGTAGTGATTTCTCAGAATGGCTGCAGTCCTAAGGCACAACCTAAGGATTTTAGGCAGCTTTCCTTCTGGAGGCTTATTGTCAGGTTCTCAGCATTATTTTATTAATTTATCTAAAAAATCAACTGATGTCTTGAAGCAAGCAGATCTTCTGTGTAAGTCTTTATGTAGGCAAATTTTACCTGAAGAACATTCTTTAATAAATTCTTGCTATTGTGGCCTACAGTACCCTAGGGACTATATCCCTGCTTTGGTACAGTGAATTTGCTTCTGCCTACCCAGGCCTTTATACAGTCTTTGTCAGGAAGCCACAAAGGTTATTAGTTTCATATTAATTTTCCGCGGAGTAGATAATTCTGGCAGATGCCATCACTTGCCACTGCTGATGGCATAAGTTTGACAGTCCTCCCAGCACACAATAAAGAACCTTTTTTGAGAGGAAAACATTGAGAACATGCATTCTCATTTTGTCCTATTCATCCCTACTCAAAACCAAAGTGAATGGCATTAATTATCACTTCAGGTAGTAAATCAGTTTCTCATTTGTGAAAGGAATGCTTCATCTTGAGTCCCTTTGTTTTGTATAGCCAGAGGGATATTACAGATGGTGTTGAACTCATAAGAATCATTTTAGCGTTATTCCAGCACAAAGCATATTATAAATGGATAACCTTGTTTTCCTAAAAAGCCATGAATAACTGTGGCTTTAAATTCAATGATTCTCCTCTATCCTACTCCAACTCTAGAAAGATGTATTCAGAATCTTACTTTAAAGTCAAGACAATGTGCTGATTGATTGTACTGACATAATTGTGTTAATGACAAGACAGTGAGAGCACATCGCT
The DNA here is from genome assembly GCA_013396655.1 of Campylorhamphus procurvoides. Lineage (NCBI taxonomy): Eukaryota > Metazoa > Chordata > Aves > Passeriformes > Dendrocolaptidae > Campylorhamphus > Campylorhamphus procurvoides. The sequence goes on from WBMV01004087.1 coordinate 91,970, forward strand.
AGATATGTCGCTTATCATCACTTTGTATTTGGCTCCGATCTGCCAAGCTTGAGTTATACTTCTTATACGTTGTGGTTTCAGTCAGTCACTTAAAATGCTTGAGTGTTGATATAACATTTTTTTACGAGTCTTTTAGCTGTAGTTCAAGGGAAGGAATTCTTCCAGAGCATCATTAAACAGTTCAAAGTTTGTCCTCACTGAAAGGCTTATAGTTGAAGCAGTTAACAAGTTATTTCTTAGATCAGTAAAATGATTAGTGAAACTACTCTTTTTTTAATATATGGGTCCATTTTTTAACCCTAATACCAAGTTAATACCAACAATGCATTTTAATGTACAAAATATCTCTTCTCTGCAATCACAACTGAGCTCCTTGTAGGTGCCATCTCAAAGTTTTGAAGTGTCCTGTTGTTTAATAGAAGAACGTGCAATGGGAAATGCCGATGTTTTTATGCTATGTTGTGCTTAATGTGAGTGTAGTTCAACAAATAGTCATGTTTAAGCAATACTCTGGTCATGGGATGTATCAAAAAAATATTTACATTGAGCTTGGTGTCATTGTTCCCTAGCTCATTCCCTTGTAAGAAAAGCATCATTGTTAAAAGGTGAACAGCAAATAAAATATGAACAGTTAAAAATCATAAACTAAGTGTACTTATTCAGGGATGGAAGTCATCTCTGGGATGCAATTATTCCACATTGTGTGGGAATGTACTTCTTTCTGATTAATGCTAATTGAAAGTCATAAAGCTCTCTCAGCCATCCTGATAAATTCGACAGTTAAGTGGTTTATTCAGCATAGGTTTATTTTGCTTGTTTGTAAACAAAAATAGCAAATGAAATAGTTCATATCCTGAAAAATTTTGAATTCAGACCTGCAACTGTTGAAACTTTATATTAACTCTTCCTTTTATGTTTGTCAGCATCTGGACATCTTCGTTATAACACAGTTCTCCTTTCTTGGAAAGGATTCACCTCCTGTATTAGTGATGTCAAACTAAAAAGATTGAGGAGACTTTGTCAAGGCTTATTTATATCCCGACGGGGCAACTTTAAAGGGGACCCATGACAATTGTAACTTAATGTTGCTGAAGAATCATTGCAGATGTAATTAAACAACTTGTATACAAACAATTTGTATATTCAATGTGAGCCTTCTTTTGGTGTGACTGGGAAATTCTACCACACAATTCCTTTCCAGGAACTGGGGCTGCTACAGGCTATTTCAGTGGGAATAATTAATAATAATTGTTCTTATAACAGCCAAAAATGCTTTGAAAGTGGTGTCAAATAATTAAAAAAATATCCTAAAAGCATTTTGTGTCTCTGCTCTTATAATGAGAAGAGAAAAATTTACATTTCTGATCAGACCAATGGCAGTCAAGTTCAGTTACGGTGTCACTGACAATGAAGTAGCTAGTTATGATATAAAGGGTATATGCATTTGGATTTACAGTCTAACTCACTAAGTCATTGCATTTGGCTTGCATGAAATAAAGTGTTAGTAATACTGACTCAATACATATGACTATCCTATGACAATTTTATTTTCTTATTTTTATGGAAAATTCTTATTGCGGAGGAATCAACAAACTTGTCAAGTTGTTCTGCACAATTTCTAGGATAATGAATCATTCTACTTATATTCTCATTCTGTGATGCTATTAAGAAATCTAAAAATTATGTATGAGTTCTCTGTTCCTCTTTGTATACACACAGCTCCCAAGTGTCTGGTGTGTGCACATAGCCGTAGGTATTTATTTGTCCATTTTGTGTGATGGGCCATACACACATGCACATACTTGTAATATTTGATATTTTGCCAGAGTAGCTGCACATCGTGACCTATTGCACTGTAGAGTTGTGAAAGACTACTGTAATGCCTCCTTTCGTGTTGTCTGGAATAGCCACTGGCTTTCTTTACAAAGTTAAAATACTGGTTTGAACTTAAGCCAACACAGGGAACGGTTACCTTTAGTGATGGTGTAGTCTGTTATGGAGGTAGATGTAGGTTGCAAAGTTCTAAATAGGACTTTAGTTACTCCAAACCATCAGATGCATGAACCATGTGCATTAAGTATAGGTTTAAGTGTGAATATTAATTTGAAGATGCACTGCAGCCTCCTACCACATGGGCTACCAAAGATTTGAAAGATCAGGACTTGGATTATCAGATCTTTGGGGTAATGAATGCATCTCAGCCTCTTGTATATGACGTTGACTTAACTCTACACCTCAATTTTCGTATGTACATAAGAATGTAATTTTAATATGTAGCCTGCTTTCAGATCACCATAAAATTTCCAATAAGTCTAAGTCTATATTTTGTAAACTGAAACAGGCTGTTAGCGAAGTGTAGGTGGAATGAAATTGTTTCTCTGAGGAGAGCTACACTGGTGGCCTTGCTTGTTTGTTTTATTTTGTGTAAATGTAGACTTTGGTTCTGAAAACACAAGTACCTACCTCTTTGCTTATGCGTAGTTCCACTGAAGTCTGTGGGGCCACTGATAATCATTAAATTAACTTTTATAAGTGTTTCCAGACTTAGGGACTGGGATGAGGAGAAAAGGCAATAAGAGCAGATTCTCATTTTTGACTTTTCATTAAATCATCCTATGTGATTTCTGCCCATCCCCAGGACATAATTCTGGGGTTTTTTTTCTCTCCTCATTTAGATGTATTGCTTTTGGTTTTGTTTGTTTTTAAGATGGAAGCTCTTTAAACCATGGTAGTTATTTGCTTTGGGTTCAGTGTCCCTCATGCGGGAACCACAGATGTATTTTTTCCCTTGAAAAAAGAAAAAGAATTAATTTTTCAATTTTGGACGAAGGGTTCATGTCAAAGATGAAAGAAAAAATAATTATTTGTAAGCCATATTAAACATTGGCCATTAAAAAGGAAATTGGAACATGTCATGTCAAATATCTTGAGAGAGAGAGAGAGAAGCAGAGGGAGGGAGTTGAGAAACGCATTCCTTGAAGTAACTAGAAAGAGTCTCCTGGTGAAATGGAGGCATCCTGGGGATCACCGGCTTTAATTAAGTTGAAATGATCAAGGCACTGGGGTACTTCCGGGGGATTAATGACTGACTGGGAGACTTGATGGCCTCAGGCAAAGCTGTAGGCCATTAACCCCAGCCAGTCCTTCGTTTTTCAGGAAGTGCCCTGTGCCAAGGTCATTTTTCCTATTATAACTAAGGATGAATCTTTTTCGTAGTCTCATGAGAGTCATGAAGTCCATGATTTTTGCATTGTTTTTTCCTCTTTTTAATATCTGACTTATGACATATGGGGATATTTTCATTAGACTGCTTGTGCTGTAGTGAGGGAATAGCTTGATAGAGTTCTGGTCCAAATTTTATGAAGATTAGTACATGAACAGCCCACATGTATGTTAGCCAAATGAGCATCAAAGGATTAATCAATACCCCAAAAGCATGGGGAGGTTGAGGATTGTTGGATTATTGAATCTGATCCCAAGAATAACATTGCAGCCTTTAATAAAAGTTTTGTTAATGAAAACAGTCTTGGATCTGTGTTGGATGACTTCTAGCATCCTGTGGCAGAGTTTCAGAAGCTGTTGCATGGCTTTTCGCTTCCCTTTCACCACTGTTTTTCCCAGAGTCTGAGGGATTGTGAAATATAATCAAAACTGCCCTTTTTCTGAGCCATTTCTTTCATTTAGGAGAAGCTGCAACCAAGCAGTATGTTTGTACTATTAACACCATCTGCCATTCACCCCCTCTCCGTATTCTTGGATTCTTTATGCCCAACAGCTACCCTGTCGAGGGCTTCCCATCCTACCTCCCTACACCATGAGCAGGGACATATAAAAGGAAAAATGTTGCCAAGGATTGAAACCAAGCTTAGAAAAGCAAGGGAGCATTAATATCCTACTCTTACTCAGTCCCACCACATTGATAAAAAAATGCATTAGATATTATTGGACATGGTTGCAATTGGAAGAAAAAAGGTTTTCTAGAAAATACGGCCACTGCAGTAGTGTTCCCAGACTCCAGTGACTTTATCTCATTTTTACATCAGCAGATTCTTACTGAGCTGGGGACTTTTGAGATTGTGCATCCTGGGAGGTGAGCCAGCTAGCTAACCAGACCCTTCACCACCCTTTCACCCCCCCATTTACTGGAAAAACATCTTAGAAACAACTGCTAAAAATAGAATTGTTGATTAAAATAATTTAAACTTAAAAGCTTTTAAGCAATAGATCAAGCTTTCTAGCTTTATGAGCTAAAGGTAATTAGAAGCTGTCCACTTAATACTCTTGACACAGAATACTGTTGCAGCCATGTATAATTTTATTGCTTATCTACAGAGGTCAGAAGCAAGGAACAGACCCTGTGTCTCATTTAAACACTTCTGCTTCAGCCACTGGTCCTATTCTATCTTATCTTGAATAGCTCATGCTGAAATCAATTCATAATATTTTGCTTGTTACACTTAGAGACGTTATCACCTACAAAATGTGCCTTAATAGAAACTTGGAAAACTCTCGCCAGCCTTCTGCACAATATACATTTGTCCTCAGCTCAGAAAGCAGCTCACCTGGAGAGGAGCCAGCAGGGCCAGCTCAGAGGAGGCTGCCACAGTGGCAGACTGACAGATTCCTACCCTCACCTGCCTGGAGCAGCCCACGGCCCGCGTGTCCTCCTGCCCCCTGTGTTCATCTCACCTTACCAGGCACATTCTCTGTCAATATGGCAGTCTGTTCTTGGCCTCTTACTGTCTGCCATTGGCCTTTCTACATATACATCTAACTGCATATACTGTCCTGTACGCTTCTGCAAAAGCAAGTAAGAGTCTTTTTCTAGTGACTATATGAAGGATTCTGATATAATTATGGCAGTCCACAAGACCTAATAGTTCAGTTATTTTAAAAATTAATGGTGACTTTCACAGTTGGTTTCTATCCAAATCTTTCTGGCTAATTGGTTAGAGAGATGTTGGACTTTGAATTATTACATGTAACTATTGGTGGGAAAAAAAGAATGATTATCACTGCTGCCTTGCCTGCTGTTTTTCTGGTGTCTAAGAATAGAGAGGGAATCACAGTCCTTTTGTTTGTTTGTTTCTGAAAGAACAAGGTGAACAAGGGCCTGTGCATTTCGTAAGACTCACATCCATGGTGCCAAGTAGTTTTCTTACCATTTGTCTGGAGAGCCTGTGAGGATGCTCATTGCATTCTTTCATCTGACTCCACGTCAGGTGAGTGGGATGCTTCCAGATTAGGGTTGTGGAAGACATTGGTAAGGTTTTCTTAGCTAGAGAAGTGATGAATAAATAGATGCTTCCACTGCATTCAGGGGAGAGTATAAACACATATGTTATGAGGGGAAAAAAAATAGTTGGATAAAGTAATGTGTCAGAACAGTCGGGTTTTCAAGGCATCATTAATCTAAGAAGCTACTTTAGTCTAAGAAAAGTTTTTCAGCCCATTTGCTTAATACTGAAATGAAGCTTTTTGGACCAAAAGTTATGTTAGTAGCACCACGATATGCAATGTTTTTTAAGAGGAAGAGTGAAGAATAACTTCTCAAGTTGGAACTGCAGGGGGAATTTTAGGTATGCAGGATACAATTACCAGAACTGGAATTTGGCCAGTTCACTGTGATTAATTTAACACCCGTATTCTTGTTAAAATTGCCATGGATTTTTTAATCATCAAAACTGGTTAGGAATGGACTTTGGCTTTCTGTTTCACCCACCATAAGTAAATTCAAATACCAAGAAGGTCAGCTCTGTTATTTGAATTGTATTCTACTAGCCATTGATGTGAAATTGCCTTTAAAACCATTCAAAGACTAAAAAATATATTCCAGCCGGAATTTCATTTTGTAAAATAAAAATATTTTTGTGTTTTTATTTATACATTTATATAATATGCTTATTTATTTTATGGCAGCAGGGTTGCTATAAGCATTATACTATGGTGACACTGCTTCTGTGTAAAATTCATGGGTTTGTAGTTACCACTGCCCAATACTGATATAAAATCTGGTTGTAGTAATGTGTATGGTTTGTGTTTTGGAACAACAGTATGTTTAACATACGTTATGTTTCTGAGTCACTTTATTCTGATGTGCTGTAAAATACTCCCCAAATCTTGACATCGATACTGCTTTATGTATAGCTTAATGATGACATTGACAGAAAATAGGCATTATTTAGAATTTCTCCACAACTGGCATCAGTCAAAATGAGTCCCTTCAGACTAATTTTATGGAAGCAGAGGACTGATGAAACCTATCGAAATGGAGTTTTCTTCTCCCAGAGCAATTGACTTCCACTTTCCCAAGCAGACTGACCCCTGCCAGCAAAACTGACACTTGAAATCCCACATCTAAGTTTATGGAACCAAATCTCTGATACAGCAAGCAACATTTGAGCTTGAACTGGATACTGAGGTTCAGAGGTTTATTTCAGAGGTGCATCCATTAATCACCTGTACCATGTGCTCGCTTTTGCAGTGTCTGATCAAAATGGGCATCTGTAGAAATTTTCTGAAGCACATTTTGTAATTTAGAGCAGAAAGTCGAATGTATCTTTTTCCTCCTTAATATTCCAATGAAATTTGGTAGCTTAACCAGAGATGTAGTACAAAAGCATTTATGATTCATGTGATATTAATACTGTGGTCTGATTATCAAAAACCACTACTCCTGGTTATCTTGCACAGGCTGAACTGAGCTGCTATAAGTCAGACTGCCTGTACACAGTATGTTCTGAGTATTGTTAATGTAAACAGGAATTTACAAAATTACTTTCCTTTAACAATTGGATTTATTATAAGTAGGTGCACTCAGAAATGGTTTTATGTGTGCAAGGCAAAAGCATAAAAAAACTGGACACTCAAAATATCACTACCCTTTCCTGATTCAGTTTTCTCATGGACAGTTTTACTCCTGGTCAGATATAAGGGTCTGAATTTTGAAACAGATGTACTGTTTACTTCACCCTTGGCAGAGACACAATAAGCTGCTTGCTTTTCTTCTCTGTTTTGTTTTGATTTGTTTTCTCTCTTAGTGATGTGTCTCATGGCTCCTTTTTTATTGTAATGATACTGTATTATATACCACAGCATTTCCCTATGGAGTAAAGTCATTGTTTCAAAGTTCTTTGTGGAGATGCATGCATTTAGAATTTTTTTCCCAGCAATGATTGCATTTGTTGTAACCTCTAATGCTAATGCTATTGTGGTTGGCTCTTTTAATTTAGTGCTCCATTGCTGTGATACTTTCACAGGGTTTGTTTGTATTTGTAGAAAGAGAGTAAAAGAAAAAAAAAAAAGAAAGATCCTCTAATAAAGTATGGGCTTGGTCCCAATACTAATTTTCTTGTGCTGGTTATCTGTTTTTATTACACATGCTAGTCCAGTAGGGATGTGACAAATGCCATGTTCCCTTACTATCCAAAGCACATGGGGATAGTTTAATTCATATCTTCCAATGCAGCTCTCTAATTCTCTTGAAAACATAAATATAAGAAATACCTATATGATGCTGTTTCTCTCTTCTTATACTGTTCTTACTTGAAGAATTTTCCAAAACCTTTATTTCAGGCATTTAGTCTTTTCAGCATGAAGTTTTGAGAAAAGTATTCCTGACAAATATTTTTAAATACAGCCTCGTGTGTTATTTTTGCCTCTTCACTTCAAAAAAACGCCAGTCCTGTATATGTAGCCCTTTATGTTTTAATCTGATGATCCTAGAAGTACAGACTGTGTTCTGAAGATTAACACTGGTCTTTTAAGGTAGCAGGTTTTCTGGAATTTTCTCTTTTTTGTTATAATTTGCATGAGAATTACTGGACACCATGTAATTGTTGCTTTGCTATTGTGACACTGTACAAGTAGCTGTTTGTAGTGTCAAAAATTATAACATGAAAAGAAGTTTAGTAGCAGCAAAAGGGTGGGGAGGTGAGCCCAGTGGCAGCCCATCAAAGTTTCATAGCAAACTCACAATCATTTGACAGAGCAAAATGCATGCACCAACTGGGATCCCATTAAAACTCCACG
>WBMV01004087.1:102500-215000 GCA_013396655.1 Campylorhamphus procurvoides
AAGAAATGACATGAGTACAGAGCTTGTGTAATCTCCTTTTGCAGTGATTTTTCTTTGATTGATGTGCCATTAATACTTTAATTGGTAACAGGTGCAGCTGATTGTTGGTTCCTAAGCTAAAAATCTGAAATTGAACATAAGGCTCTGATAAATTAATAAACTCCTCTTCTCCAAACAGTTGTTGCTGTGAAGGAACTAACTTTCCATGAAGCGCCGCTCCATCAAGCACACTGAATACTTTATGTTAAAAAGCGAAGTGTTACTTAATGATAAATTAAAATTACACTAACAGCCAAAGATAAAACATAATAATGACACCCCCTTAAGGAAAAGAAATCACTGGAAAGCACCGAGAAAGTTATCTTGTGAAATGTGTTGTTTCTGTTGGCACATCAGGGTGGCCATTTGGATTCCCTATCACATTATTAAAGACATCTCCATCCATGAAATAAAAATATGTTTGGCATGTGGGGACGGAGTGGGAGGAGAAGAGGTTGTGTAACAGATATTACATAAAAAGGTTTTTCTTCTCTTGCTGGTACCATCCCAAGATGTAAATTAGACCTCAGTGGTAACTGTGAAAGCAATGAACATGAATCTTTAAAGTGCAGTGGGTAAAATTTACCCTTGGAAGACAAGCAGATGGCTTGTACACCTATGAAACACACTTAGGCTCTATTTTGGAGTCACAGAAGTATGGTGTAATTTTCAGCAGCCCTTACCCATGAGTGCACGTTATTCCTTCTCCCTCATCCCTTCCAGCCCTACAGAATGCCAGGGTTTGTTGCACAGGTAGGCTTTGCTGTGAAGGACATTTCAGTCTTCCCTTTTGTGTGTTGCCTCAGAGACTGAGAGATATTATTGTAGGTGAAATAACATGCAGTACTCTTTTGTTAGTTGGATGCCAAAATCCTGGCCATGCAGCTGTTCCTGGCAGACCGGTGACTCCCAGCCCCACCACAGCTGAGAGAATGGACTATGTTTTTTCATTTGATGAAAAATTCTTTCTTCACTACTAAGATACTGATCATCTCTCTGTGCTCAGGACCTATATTGTAAACTAGTATTTCTTTATCTAGTTCCATATGTATTATACATTAATGAAAATTTGTGGGAAAAATGGGTCAGTCTTTTAATACCTCTGGGTCCAGGCTGTGATGAGCACTAGTGACTGGTGATTTGGCAAGTGATTTCATTCAGAGCAAAAAATCCTTTTTTTTTTGTTTTGTCTTATGCCATATTGTGTGGTCTCCGTTTTTTATTGTGGATTTTGCAGACCACAGTGAAAATTGAACAAGGGTATGCACTTGCAACTGACTATGCATAAAAGAAGAGAGGAAAGAAGGGAAGAGATCACCACTAATAAAACCTGAGCATAAATACACAGTGACACCTTTTTTAAGGGTTTTCATAGACCAGGTTGAAAATGTTATGCTTGCTAGCAGAGCAGAGTAATGGAGGTACACTCTACAGATGGAGCTTCTAATCAGATTAGCAATAGAGCAGTTTGAAAAGTGCTTTGGAATAAAAGGCATTATATAAATGAAAGCCATTATCACTATGGGGTATATTTTTCTCCTGATGTGTGTGCATAATTCCCTCTAGAGTTAATGGGAGATGCATGCATGCATTGAAGGGAGACTATACCTGGCAGTGCGTTTCTTTTCCACTAAAATAACTGGGAAGATAAAATTTGTTAGAGAGCAGAAAATGGTAGATCAGCTGAATAAGGTATTCATTGAATACCAGTCAAACTGATCTACTGAAAACTTTGCTGATATATTTTAAAAGCTGTACATTGTATCACAAAAAGATAATGGCACCTCAAGTGATTCAACTGGTGGAAGAAATTATGGAAAGTTTGGTAGTAAACATTCATTCTAAGAATAAGGTTAACATTATCCCACTGAAAAATGTGGTGTCCCACACAGTTCCTGAATCTTCCTTCTACTTATGCAAAATCCAGGAAACAGAGATAACTGACATCTCTCAGTTTTCCAATGTATTTTGGAGTCTTCTTGTGGTGATTAAATGATGTCAAGGTGTTACTCAGCTAGTCAGCAAATGGGATGATCTGAGCCATCCTGCAAAGCTAAATAATCCCACAATCCAGCCCTTGGCAAAAAATACTTTGAGGAAAACTTATGACATATACTTAAATGTCAAATACTCACTTGATTTGTAGTTGGTTTTAGATGACTGGAAGCAACTACATCTTCAGATCCCTCCCACTGTCATTCTTTTAGTGCAAATCTGTCCTCATGCATTTGATTTGGAGTCAGGCTCTGGCTCAGACTGAACTTGCCAGTTTTGTCTTCTCACCCCAACAGCTATCGCCTTCATCATGAGCCTCATCATAATTACAGTCTAGAGCAGGATTCTACAACACAAAGTCCTACTCTGAATCAGCACCTATGGCCATTAGCAGGCCTACAACATCTGGAATAATGCCTCAGTGAACCATTTTAACCTTTTAGAATAGCTCCACAACTGCCTTTGCTTATAAGCAACACTACCTCTAAATGGAACATAATATCTCTATAAACCCTATTAGTAAAATGACCAAATTATACAGAACCCAAAAAGTATACTGTCAAGAATGTTAAGCAGATTTCATGTCAGAGTGTGGGGGGCAAGAAAGGTGAACAGCTATAAGGTAAAAACACAGACTACAATAGCATTTGAAGTCACACGCATTTATTTTTATTCATTAAGTGTTCTTCTGGCTAACTCATTAGAAACCTCACTTCATCTACTATCCATTTTTGTCAATTGAGACCTTAAAAAAAGAGTGATTTGTGCAGATTCCCCCAACATGTGTTTACCATATACGCATGATTGCAGCCACTCACAACAAGGTAAATGGGGGAAACAATTTCACTGGACTAAGTGAAGTCACGCTAGGCTAAATAAGGTAGTTTAAAAAAACCCTGAATCAGATTCATTGTTTACAGAATAACTTATTAGTATCTGTATGTTAAGGTTTTGTCAGGTGTTTCATTATAAATCCTCATTTTGGAAAGTTTAAAACTCCAGGGTAGCATTGTTTTAAATTACAGGAGCATAGATTTTACATAACTATAATACTATTTTTTTTAAAAAATCCTATACCTAAAAAATATCTTTATTTGTTTAAATGAAGTTTGGCATGCAAGCAAACCATAATGAAAAACAATTGGGTATTTTTAGGGGGAGGGAGGCAATAAATATATATTTTAGAACAGTTATTTCATTTTTTTAAACTGTTTACATATGCTTGGCAAACTAAACAGCCAGCATACTTACAAAAGCTGTCTTAGCAGGGAGCATGCCCAGTACCTGAATATAGTCTAAAACCTAAACAATAGTATGAATAATCATAAGGCAAGCTGGTTCCCTCCTCTCTGAATTTTAGGCCATGAAAAAGCAATCTGCTCCTATCAGAAGCCATGGAGAATGTTTCCAATTGAGACTGACTTTGCAGAAGTCACCTTGGCTCAGCTGCTTGGAGGCTCCATTTTGTGTCACCCACCAGAGCTGCCACCTGCAGACTATCGTGGTCCCTTCCCATCTTGGCTGCAAAACATGCAAGATGCATGTTTGTTCAGCTCAGGCAATTCTAAGCACTACATGGTAGACTGCTCTCTCGGGGAAGATAATGTGTAGCTACCAGCTGTCAAACCCCAAATTGCTTCCAGACAAATTTGGTTTTGGAGGTTAATATTTAGGTGCCAGATAATTATATTGAAACTTTCAGGACTCCCTTTCCGTGGCCATGGGACTTCAGAGGTGTACCTGTGGCTTTGCATGATTTTAACCAGCTTTGCTATTCTCAACCATTTATCATTCCTTCAATATTCACTTGGTGAATACTTCACTCAAATACCTGTGGTAGTAAAATGCTCATTACAAACTTTTATCTGATCTACTGGAATTGAAATTCTGGTTTAAAAATGTCATGAGCAGATGTGAGTAGCTGCAATACTTTTTACTGGGTTTGTAGGTAAAAGCATACAATTGTACATAGGTAGTATCCTTCCTGGTCTCAGCATCCCCAACATGTACCCTGTATCCATGCATCACACACATTTCAGTTTGCCAAAAACATCAGGAGAAAAGATGGCACATAAACTTTCAAGTGCAACTGTGCCCATTGTATGACTTTCTCTGTTTCATTAATCCCATCCAAATTGTTCCTCAGCACTGGCAGTTCTTGTTTTGTATAAGTTAAGAAACTCTGCCTAGAAGGTTGTGCATGAAGGCCTGAGCAGTGCACTGCGATAAAGCTGGCTTGTTTGGAATGCTATTGCTTGATTAAATTAGTTTAAATACAAAGAGTTCAAACCAGTTTTCAGCTTCAGGGAACTGACAGATGCAAGGACATTTTCTGAGTAACTATTTGTTACACAGTAATGGTTTAACTTTAGAAATAAAAGTTTCAGACCCAAACCGAGCTCTGTTAGCAGTACAGATTTTGTCTAACATACATAATGAAACCAGCAAATTAGGTCCCATGGCCATAAACCTCACAGAGGGAAAGCAAACAAAGCATGAATCAAAAAGCATTAGAAGGCAATAAACTATTGGTAACTTATAAATTAAGGCCAAAAAAATCAAAGTATCAAACAAGTTTGACTGTTGAAATCTGTGTGCATTTCGAAGAAAAAGCTGAATTCAAAACAAAATACAGAAGTGTAAGACTCCTGACTTAAAGTAAAAGGTCTGGGTCAATATAAGCTATGTCAGAAACACAGTCATCAAACAGACAGATCAAACCTTGTTTTAACTCTTTCCCACTTTATCCTTCTCTTGTGCAATTCGTCAGAGCAATACAGCATGTACAGCATTGACACCTCTCATGCTGTGTTTGGCTCTCTGCAATTTTGAAGCATAATGTCAGCCTTCATTTTTAATTTCTTGACCCTTTCTGGTTTATACCTTAGCCTGCAGGTATAAAAAAACCCTACAGGTTTTTTATTTTGCCTTTGTTAAAAACAGCAAACTGAAATCTTTAAAAATCTGTATTTTAAAATCCCCCAAATGCCAGTTATTGACCTGATCATATAAGTTAAGCGTTAAACACACATATTGACCTAATTAAGTTAAAACCTATTTAGGGAGTTTTAAAATATATTTTATTGCATCATGGTCTATAAGAACCTCATCATATCCATTTGCATTTAGTTTGTTAAATACACGTTTATGCATTTTTAAGCAGCTGCTGTATTACTCCTTTGCAGTAAACGCACCTATGCCATTGACAAATTTGGTTGTGAAGTTTCTGATCTAATATATCACTAGAACTATTCTACATGCGTAATAACCTCTCTTCAATGATTTAAATTACCATGAAACTTAATGCAGTAAAGAATAACAAGAGATAATATAAAATAATTAAATATGTGTGTATGTCATTGAGCTTATCTTTCAGCCCTGAGCTGTGAATGTTTTCAAAAAACAATTACCAAAAGTATCCAAGTCCATTTAATACACTGAGGTCCTGTAAACCATTTTTATTTATAATTGTATAAAGCAAACTGTACAGTGAGTTTGCTACAGTTTGGGTGGGGGAGAGAGAGGGAACAGTGCCGTTTCAACCTAGAAGCAACAAAGAGGATTTTAGTTTTGTCAATTTGTAAAAAATATTTGCTCTTAGGCTGAAAGCTTATGTGCCAAGTTTCAGCTTGGAACTCATTTTTACAACTGAATTGTAAAGCCCCTGAAAACAGGGGTTTCAAGCCAGAATGCTGACACAGCCTTAAATACAGTGGCAAGAAAGGAGAGAAAGGAGCAGTGTAATGCATACAGCCTGTTTTTTCTCATTATTGCTTTAAAAGAAGCAGCTTGTTGCCTACCCTTAGGCATCAGACAATGTTTAAAGCATGTCTCATCACAGCCTTTCTACCAGGTGTGTGGAAAAGGCTTCATACAGACCCTCTTCTGAAATGAAATTGGTAGCTCACTCAGGTAGAGGACACAGAATTATTTCCCCATATTTTTAATGGAATTTTTTAATCTGAGAAATACAGATTCATGTGATTTGAAGGAAACAAAAAGGCACATAGGTTATGTCTTAGCCATTCTTTAAATCTTATTTTAGGCTATGGTCTGCCTGCCACTAAAACTGGGGAAAAAAGTAATGATGAGCTGCTTGTGCAGATTTACAGCACAATGCAAATAACGAGGAGAAGATAATGTAGAAGAATTTTTTTGGGGGGGGGAGGAGGGGTAGGCCTAGATTTGTCCTGACTTTTTAAGGTGGCTTATTTAGTGGTTTGCAGTGAAAACAGCTTGTAACATGTGTTGCTGTAAGTGTGAGACTTTTGGCATTCTTTTGTCAAGAAAAATATCTGATAAAGAATAGTTTTTTAGAGAGCTGAACTGAATAAAGTACAGGAAGTTAAACAGGAAAATTCTTAAAAACTTTTTCAAAACTTTCCAGGAGTTAACCAGCGAGGCAAACAAAATGCAATGCATAGAGACCATAGAGTAGCTACCTTGTTGTTGAATAAATCAATTAAATACACTCTATACTGAGTCTTTACAGTGCATAATGTTGTTTTTGTGTTAAAGCAGCATTATATAACAGAAGAAATCCCTGGGACAGTGCAGAGGCCAATTTAAGTTATGAGCCTTTTTATAGCATTGGCAGCTACACTAAACAACAATTCAGAAAATGTGAGATGTTAAAGAGAAGGGAGGGACAGGGCTCTACTGTTTTCAGTGCTGCTCAGGCTTGGGCTTTATTTCCACCTTAAAATCTTTACCTGGCCGTGATCTGTTGTTCCATTACTGGAGGGCAAAAATGGGAGGAATTGTCTGGGCTAAATTGCAATTAGGCAGCCCTGAGAGAGGCTGGCACCAGTTAACTTGGGATATTGGAGTGAAAAGGCCCGTAATCAGCCTTCGGTCATGTAGAACAATGCATAAAATTAAATTGACATTAATGAATAATTGTGTAATGAAAATGGAAGAGGAGAGTTAATTGCATGTTACAGTGAGTGTAATGCCTAGATAACCTTGCATTTAATGCTATTCTTAGCCCTGCTGCCAAGACTTCTACAGAGCCTCTCTCTGCAGGAAGTCATTAAAGCTGTGAGTAGATAATGCAGGCTCAGTGAAACCTAAGTGGCAACAATATAACAAGAGTTTCTTTCAGACCTTGGTGTTTTCAGAAAAAAAGGGCGTGTTGAGGTAATTTGTACACATCGGAATTAAAACAGGAAAGTCAGAGAAATATATTTGTAGTTCGTTGAGTTACACAGAATTTTCAACTATTGTTGAAACCAAAGTCAATTCATATAATCATAGACTAACCATCAATGCTTGCAACACTGTAAGCATCCAGCTGTCTACAGCTAAACCTGTTGTTAATCACCTAGAACAGCAAAGGGTACAAAACACTTGACCTTAGACATAAGCCAACAGAGGGAGTCATCTTCAGCACTATCCTATTGACACAGCTGGTTTGTGCTGATAAATAAGACTCCAGGAAAGTAGAATTAAAAGACTTGGTCTACTTTCCCTATCTTCAAACATCACAAGGAATGACTGTTTATATGACCTAGATATTTCCGAAAACATTTAAGCATGTATTGTCCATGAAACAAGCTTCCTTCCCTGTCTTTCTCTTTGTAAGATTTTGTAAACCAGATTTCAGAATAGGGTGTTTGTTTGTTTCTTTGTTTGTTTTTAACCTTTTGGATGTCCCAGGAGAGTTTACTCCAACAGAGTTTTTGCCTTAGGGACATTGGTTGTCATCATGATGTTGTATTGATTACAGTGGGATTGTCCTTTGACAGTATGACCCTGCTTATAATATAGACTTGGCAGTCAGGAAATTAAAAAGGACTAGAAGAAAGCTTTCCTCCTGAAAAACCAACCAAACTCAAAACAATCAAAAGTCCTGGGAAGTACACATTTTTAATGGATATGATTTTGTAGTTGCTAAAACAGTCTTTGCATTTCCATTACTAGAAACTCTATTATTTTCATAAAGTCAGTTTTTTGACATTGCCTAGGAGTCTTTTTGTAAAGACAAAGTGTAAAAATTATTTCAGCACCAATATAGCACCAGTTCCTGTTGGGATCAGGGGAAGAACTTACCAGTTATGGAGAAAAAAGAAGACAGCCAAGGAGAAGAAATCCACAGATCCATCTAGTGTGTGGATTGAAGAAAGGCCGCCCATGGAAGAATAGAAGAAGTTTCCAGTTTTCTACAGTTAACCAGTAGCTAGATATTCCATGTCTTAGATTAGGAATGGAGTTGTAATAATTTCAAATGTTTTGATTGGTTGTTGTACCCCGGTTCCCCCCAGTTACCGCCCTGTTATTGGCCAGCCCCTTCCCGGGCTCACCGGCTTCTCCCATTGGTCAGCCTGTGGTGCAGTGCAGCTGTGCCTTATATGGCTGACCACTCCTTTGTTCCTCCCCGATCTGCCCTTATTTGCAAAGCCTGACCTACTTTTTTCCTTACTTGATGTAGACCTGCCCTAACTCCTCCCTGAACTCCACCCCTGTTCTAGTCCCTTCCATGCTCTCCTTATATAAGCCGGACACCACCTCAATAAATTGGCCATTTTGCACCATACCTCTAGCAGAGTGGTCACTCCCGTTGTCTATCAGGTCTGCGTCAAGTTCCAGTGTACGGGGGGGGACACCATTATATTCAGGAGGCTATTTTCTATTTGCAGACACTACACAAATTCATCAACTTTGGCTACGTGTGTTCTGCAGATAGCTTATGTGTTACAAAGTGATGTAAAGAGAAGCATTCTGTTACATTCTGGGTCTTGACTAAGGCTTGACTAACTCATCATTTAGTTGAAAGGTATGAGCATTTGGATTCAGTCTCCACAGATGGGCTATTGACCTGCAGTTATCTTACCCCCTGAAACTACTTCCAAGGAAACCAAGGAGCAGAATGCTACTTGCTTGGATAATCTTGTCTCTTGGTAAAGTTAAATACTTGTCATCTTGATGTCTGCATTTCTGATCTTTTATTTTTTTGGAAATGGTATGGGGAGTTCACACTAAGAGTGGTATAAATCCATCATTGGTTGGGATCCTGACTCCATGGACATGAACATGAGGTTTGACAGAAACTATAGTGAGGAATTTCGTGGACTGTGGCTACATCTGAACCACAGCTGTAGACAGACTCTTAAAAAAAACCCTTGAATTCACTAGTGCTGCCAGAATCTTTACCTCTTCCACTCAATTAGTTAACAATATTTCTCAGAAGCCTGTGGCCAAGAGACAGAATGAACAACAAAAGCTTTTTTAAACTGTGAACTGTTAATAAATATTAGATGGTGATGAGAGTTGTCTGTGAAACTGAGAGGCAGCAATGAAAATTTTCAAAGTATTTTTTCCATTGCATAACTGATCTGTGGGTCTTGCTGTAACAAGATAACATAGATGAAAACTCGAACAGGTTTCAAAAGAAATGTAGACATGAATACCAGACAGTGAGAACATGCACAGTTAAAACCAATGACACTACTAGAAACTGAGAAACTTCCTGGTTCAGAAGGCCCTGCCACTGCTGCTCCTGGGCATTTTGTAGCTGGTCCTGGTTGGTACTGGTCACTACTGGATGGGGCTTCTGGGCTGAATGGAGCCTGCTGTTTCTGATGTTACTGTTCCTTTGGTCCTGTGTCATGAATTGACTCTTTCCCATAATACACCTCAGAAATACAAATCTGTTACTGCATAGTGGAGCCATCACTGTATGAAACTGTCTGTCTCTGAGGCAGGACCAGATAATTGAAACTGTGACATATTTTCTCAGCCATTTTTATTGCAACAGTAGACTTTTCACCTTACTTGTAAGGCTGAGAAAACTTTCAGCAGCTTCTTCCTGTCCCATGTAGCCAGTACATGTGGTAGATACTCTCTCTTCTCTCTCCAGGTAGAAGCCATTCTTGTTCACATCTTAGTGGAACCTGTCCTATTTTTGTGCAGTTACAATTACAATTCTAGCAGACCCAGGCAGGGTGATAGTAACTGAGTTTAGCACAAAACTTTTGATTATTTTCTGGTACGCTGTTGTGCATGACAGCGAAGATACTTTGTGCAGTTGGTGCATTTATGATCCATATATTTCTTTCTAGTTACTAGAATGCTATGGAGGTCAGCTTCATATAAAATTTAGTCAAAGACTTTGAACTTAGGTTCAAAGGGATCAGTGTGATCATGGATATAAGTAATCTGTTCATAATGTGTGAAACTTTGAAACCGATCCACTTACTGTTTCATGATTTCAGTGGACTATTCAGATTTTCTGGATATGCTCTGAGTCACGCAATGCCCTGCTGAGTGCATTTGCTATGTAATTCCGTACAGGGATGCTTGCTATTAAGAATATCAGTGTAGCATGGATGATGTTGTTGACAATATCCACATACTACACAAGGGCCTCTGAGTAACAGGGATAAATGCCAGTGGTAAATCAAAGTTTGGATGAGTACTTACACTTGCAAAAGAGTGAGTGCAAAATGTTGCTTTGGTGTGGATGTTAATGCTTTCACCAGAGAGCATGAACAGGTATGGGTGCAGGCTGATTGAAGGGGGCCATGCAGCCCTGTGACTGCAGCTGGGCCAGGTGATGAGTGCATATGCCACCACAGCCTTCAGGGGGAGCAAAAAAGTCTTCTTTCCTTGCTCCCACAGGTGCTGAAACATTCACAGTCTGAGAGTGAAGGGATTAGAAATTCAGTTCAGCTGAATCCTCTTTTAAACTTTAGCGGAGAATCAATGCCAAATTATCCCTGGTACTGGGATACTTCAGTTTTGAACAATGTATCTTCTTTCAGTTTCTGCTTATACTTCACCTGCTCCTTAGTGTGATATATTATATAAATGGGTTTTTTGTTAACTGCTCTGAAACATTTTTCCAACATGTGTCCTAGACTGTATTCTCAATTCATTTTTTTCCCATGGAATGAACAATCTAGGAGAACTGTATTAATTTCCTTCCTTAAACTGCCTAGCATGTGTTTTAAGTTGTTCAAACAACTGAGCACAGAATTGTCATATCATATTGTCATACTTTTGAGACTGCAGGACAGTGGAGAAACATCTAAACTTCAGCCTTCTGTACTCTTTCCCTTCCATGGAAATTGCTATAAGGAAAATAGAACAATTAAGTCACTTTTAAGTCATTACCAGTTTTATCTCCTTAGAGGAGCATTAATTTTATATTTTCAATTTCTGCATTCTTCTCTCCCAGATTCAAGGATTTTGTATAGTTTGATAAGGTGGATCTCTTTGCTTTAAAATATGTGGTTGTGAGTCCATTTTTACTGTTTGCTTTGTGCTAGTACCAGTACCTTAGCCTCTCTGGATTTTGTTAATCCAGATTTACTTGTGTGAGAGTTGACTCTGACCCAGAATGTGCCTCATGCAGTGCATTTTAAGGAATGGAGATGTGCTTTCATGAATTCTAGCTGAAGCTGAAATAGATGTTAAAGCTATAAAGACAATATGTGAGTCCTCTAATAAAAGTCCATAATTACATTGACTAGAATTCAGGGAAATAACTGAACTATATTCAGTGAGAATGTAACATTTGGCAACTTTCTGGGTGGCATAAATCAGCATATTTAGTGAATGTTTTCAGCTTATTGTCTTCTTCGTATTTGTATTATAGAATTGATCTGATGACTCACAGATATAGGATTTTGCTGAATTCTTCAAAATTCTGAGTTGTAATGATCTTTCCTGAATTCACACATCATTCTGACCAGATTACTTCCCGATTTTCTGTTATGTTCAAGGCCTGTGGACTTTTCTGAAGGTCAAAACAAAGGAAAAGAGCAGTCAAATGCAATCTGAGGAGTTTTATTAGAATAGGTTGTAAAATAGGGGGTGGATGGGCCAATAGTTCTCCAAAGAGTTTAAGAGCATGGCAGGGTTTTTCTGTTGACACAGTGCTGGTGAGGAGTGTAAGTTTTGCTGAGGAAGACTGGCTTGTCCATTCCTGGGCTCATGAAGATGAAGAAAATGAGAAGAAATCCACTTCTGTATATACAGCTGTTTGACAAGCATGTAAAGAGGATAAGGAGCATTTGATCAAAGGCTGTAAACATCTATTATTGGGAAAGGAATTTTATGAAGAAGCTCTAAAAGACAAACAGAACAAAGTATGAGATTCAAGAAAGTCTAAATTTTAAGTAGTCAAGGTGACTGAGTGTCACAACAGGTTAAAAACTCATGTGGTTCGTTCCCTCTCACTAGAAAGTGTTCATTAATTGTAGAGGTTATTCTAGATTTTGAGCTATTTTTGCTAAAGGAGGTCTCAAAAGATGATCACTGAGTCCATGACACACAGTGCTGACACTACCAATGACACTGTATGAAATGAGAACAGCTGTGGATGCACAGATGCTGCAGATTAGGATGTGCCCCTATCCACTGTTCTGCCACTGATTCTTCTGGAAAAAAGAGCAGGTTCTTCATGAAAGGAATCTTATATATGCTTACAAAGAATACTTGCTTTATACTATGCCTAGATACAAGTAGTGATTTTTGTTACGTGTTCTCTGCTCTGGTTGGATAGTCCTTTTGCTTTTGTATGGACATATATTTGGTGAAAAATATAATAAACAAAGTAATTTCTGTCTGATGCCTAAAGAAAGATGAAGGAAAAGTTTTGTTATACAGGTATTTTATTACAGTATTTGTCTAATATGGAAGTGCAAGGAAAATACAGATTTTGTTTCAGTTTTTCATAGTTTTTATACAAATATGTTGATTTCACAGAACTGACTAATCAATTAAATTAGGTTTTCTGATCTTATTCATTTTTAATAGCTCCATTATTCACTGTATCACGAAATCAAGAGAATGATAAGATAATAATTTTCTCTTGGAAATGTGGAAGTTTCTGAATTAATTTAAAAGATACTGAATCAAGAAACATATTGGTATAATTGAGGAGCTAAAGCTGAATCTTTATTATTCAAGCTTGTTAGACCCAGTTTGGTGGGACAAATTAATTATAGCTATAACTGGAACCAAAAGGATCAACAGTTTGTGTGTAAGTGATTGATTTCTCTGAACTTAAACACTGCTCATACCTTCCTACATTGAAATTAAGATTCTAACTAGATCAATAAATTATATAAGTAAATAAAGAGCTGAATAATTGATTAGGTTAAGGAAATGTGAACCTTTTCATTAGGGTAATTTTTTTTAGCTTTATGAAATTTAACAAAATTTCATAATAAAACTTTCATAATAAAATGGTCACAATAAAACTTCCTTTTTACTATAGAAATATTCATAAGCTTTAATCAGTATTTAAATAATTGACATGCCTTTTACATGTTATTTAAATTAACTCACTACCAAAAAAAGTTAAGTCTAGTATATTGTAATAGTAATTTCCTTTGAAACCAGATATTTATTTGACCTTGTTAAAGTAAAACTTTGATATGTTTTCTCATAACTTACAAGAATAAGGAATATGTTGTGCATTGAACAAGGTTTGTTATATTTTAGGCTCTATCTGCATGATGATGTAGTTATTTAATAATGAGAAAGTTTGACTTTTCTGCTGTCCTGCAGTTCCTACAAACTTACACCAATGATTACTAGAGATTTTAATTGCAATGTTATAGGCAGCTGGAGATTGTTATTATCTCCTGTATCTGTAGCACTAATGTAGGATGCCACAGCAGTGGTCATTTAAGAATTCTTATCATTAACTGCCTGGCTCAGTGAAAAAAAAAAAAAAAAAAAAAAAAAGGTGATGGAAGTGGTGGTGTTTCATCCAGAGAAAATGCCTGTGAGTGGGTTGAGTGGACGTAAGCTGTCTCAGGTTTAACCACTCTAGCATGCTGATACTCTTCTCCCTTTGTCTTTGCTATCTGTTGAGATTGCTTGCCTATCTCAACACACCCTAAGCCTAGCCAAATCTGTGTCTATGGTTATGAGGTTCTCCTCAGATGTCCCTTTTCTGTGATGAAGTGCTGATAAGGTCGTTCTGAATCAGTGCCGCTCTGCTCCTCACTGCGGTGGGTAAGCTGATATCTGTCCCTGGAGGTTGGGAAGATCCTTTCACATTGGTTAGACTGACTGAAGTGAGCAAAGCTCATCTGTATTGGCTTAGATTAGGAAATGTGGTCAGATTTGTATGAAGTACTAACACCTACAGCAGGAGGACTTTTTTCCTTTAACATTTTGCTCTGTCTACTATTGGTAGTTTGATTGGTTGCTACTACTTGGTAACTATTTTTGCCTGGACAATAATTCAGAATAACAAAGGCATCTACCATATAGAGCAGTCTCCATTATCTGCTCATACATGGCTGTACCATTGCTTGGACTTGGACTCCACTCTCCTACCAGCCCACAACATTATTAACCATACCTGAAAAAATCACAGCTACTATTTTAATGCCACCTTTTATTCTATAGCCACTTCAAAAATTCACGTTTCTGTAGCACATGCATCTTAAATCACAGGTCAAAAGATTCTCTGAAGTATTTAGGTGATTAAAAACACAAATGCTTAGTGGAATTTTCAAAACCACTTGTGTGTGACAGTCCAATTGATTGAAATGGAAGTCAGGATCACAACTTCCCTAAGTGCTTAGGAAAATCCTATCCAGCACAACTTGACACATTTGAATTTGGCCTTCAGGGCTTTCGTGTTCTGGAGACTCAGAAACAAAAAAATATTTTTCAATTTGCAACACTTTGCCTCTAAACAAACTGAATGATTCCTACTTTTGTATCAACCTAATATTAATATTGCACACACCATCACCCTCACTTAATTTCTTCCCTGAAAATTGTCCTCAAGTAGGTTACTTCAGCTCATGTCCCAGGAGCAGCAAAAGTGAGATCTACCACACAGAAGTGTGTTTGAGTTAAGAAGGCCTTGCAGAGAATGCAGGGCCCTCTCAGTGTGTTTCCATCTGAACAGCGATGGTTTTTACATAACTTGAATCAATATGTGATCTTGAAATAACAAGTTTTTAAGTACTCAGCACCTCTAAGGGTTTTGACCTTTGTCATTTTTAGGCCAATAGTTTAAGTTTAATTGCATATATTCTTCTATCCTTCGTACCTGTGAAATTGGGGAAATTATATAAATCAAAGGAGATTTCATTCAACCCAAATATCTTATTATTAGTGTTTTCTTTCTCAAAGAAATGAAAAAGAAGCTTAAATGGCCATACCCTGATTCTTCAGCATGTTTATATTCCTTTTATAAAATTTTATTACTCTAGAGGGAATTAAACAATTACCAGTTTACAAAATCATTACTTTTTATTTTGTTATTTCACTTGTGCATTGTCCCTTGCAAGCAAATTAAACAGATTTTTAGCTGGCAGTTGGCAGAATGACATAGGGATAAGTGAGAGCATAACAAGAAAGAAGCTGCTGATTGAACTAGGTGGGGAGAGCTAGGATTGCACCATGAAACACATGGTAAATCATAACATTATCTCATTTAAAGAGTAGTATATCAATTTAAAACTATAACACACTGGTATAGTGCTTTTAAAACAAGCAAGCAAACCCCAACCAAACAAAAACCAAAACAAATGAAACAACACATAACAAAAAAATTACACAGAATTCTGGAAAAGCTCTTAATGGTGTGAACTGTTGTGATCCAACCTACAGACTGAGAAATTTCTCTACTCATTAAACGGTTGTTTACAAATACAAACTCTAACATCCCAGCTGTACTCTTGGGAATCACTAACTGTGAACTGAAATTGTTGCTCTTAGGCAGTGCTGAAAAGAGGATGCACTTTGTCTTAGGATGACTCTAGGATGGACATTATTTCTATTCTCATTCTCCTCCTAAAAGTCCTTTTCATGTCCTATCTATCACTCATTGCCATGTCTGTGCATTCCTTTCACAGCCAGTGTGTAGCACTCACCATGACACAAAAGTGCATGTTTATGTTCTTATACATTCAGAATCTTCTTGAGAGTAATCCTGTCCCCTATGAATCTCTAGCCTGGAAGGCTGTCCACATGGACAGTGGAGTGCTGAACTTGAGCTATCCAGCAGTCTAAGGGAGGGGAGCACGTAAGCTGTGTTTTCATCAGCTTCATGCACTAGTCACACTTCTTACTGTCATCTGGAAACCCTGATCTAACCAGGGGATGTAGGTGAATTGTTAGCAAATTATCATAGAGAAAGCTCTAGAGAAGATTCCCCAAGAGGAGATAATACCAGAAAGTTTAAAGCTCTCCTCTCTCTTATTAGGTGCCTTTTACCTGAGCTTATCTGAGAACATCAATAGAGTGCTTATGAGGAACACTGGCACAATCATGTATTACTTACACAGGGTGTATCTGCTTCCTGTCATATTTGTAGCTCATAAATACTTAAATCTATTGGTATACCCTGCAGAATATAACTAGGAATTAATACAAGGACTATACAATTGCATGGTGCCCAGTGGAATCTATAACATCTTTATGTTAAGGAATGTGTATACCTTGTTATCTTCATATAAATGACAAATGCTTCCTGCTTTTTTTCCCCATCTCAACTGTGCTTTAGCTATGTCAATATTGAAATGTTTGCTCTGCATAAAGATTATTCTGGTTTGGAATTTTTATGAGACCTGGGCCCAGGCCTGACCTTCCTTACATGAATTCTGGTACTACCTCACCATGAATGCTTCCTAATTGCTGATTACAGCTTATCATTACAAGAAGACACTTATAACCAGGGAATTGAACCAGTACGTTTGAATCTGTTCTGGGTCAGATCCAGCTGTGATTGAAGCTGTTTCAGTTGAGCTCTGATTCCAAGCCAGTAACACTATTATTTAGTTCAAAGACTCTCAGAACAAGCTTACAACAAGGGATCGGGTTAACCTCCATCTCCTCCCCTTTCTGTGAGCATGATTTTTAGTCCTGGGCCAGTACTGGGTTTTCAAATACCTTACATTTGGTACGGGGGACCATGTTGTTGGTGAGAAAAAAAGTGATGCCAGGAAGATGAGTGGGGCCAGGACTAGCCAGAGAAGTGGGAATGATGAAAGGGTCAGCTCACTGGTAGGTAAAATCTCCTTTCTCTCCGTTGTTAAAAGTCAAACCCATCACCTACACACGTGTATCTTCTTGCTGCTAGGTATAGTAGTGGGATTGCTGGAGAAACCTAAGGCTATCACTGAAGTCAAAGATGGCATACTATCTAGAGCAGAGAGATTGGCAGAAAGAATTTTTACTTCTTTTAAAATTTCCTATAAGGACATAATGTTTAGCTTTTAAACACTTTATAGGGATATTTACATGTATATACATATATACTCATATATATTTGACTCTAGCTGTTTTGTTAGTCCTCTGCCCTAACAAAAATATAAATATACCATACATAAACATATACATAAATATACCAACTCTATAACTTGCCTCCTTTTCCAGTCTCAAAAAACCAAACACAGGCCATCTTCTGACTAGTGAAATATCTTTGTCTGCCAGCACCAGAAAGCTTATTGACATTTCACCATTTTTTTGTTATATGTTGCATTGGAGTTTTGAGCTGTGGTTCTGCTCCTTCCTGTAGTGCTTCTGGAGAGTCAGTCATGGAAGGGTTTGATGGTGTCAGGAGTCTGGCAAACCTGCACCTTCCTGACATGGACGTACATCTAATTATTTCTCTCTGGGAGAATATTTCCAACTACATTGTGGGGGGAAAAAATTATCAAATACTGTCTGTTTTGGTTTCTTCCATGGGAGCAGTAAGAAAGCAAGGAATGATGCATGTGATCAACCCTGGTAGAAGTTTAAACTGTATTTTGAGATCTGGAAGGAGCAGGGGAGTGCGAGCTGTGAGCTGTTACTGTGAACAGTCCTTCATGACTGGTCAGCCATCAGCTGGAAGATTTTGAATCCCTTATTAACAACTGTTCCTAGTAAATGCTGCTTCCAAGGAAAGCAGGATGGTTGCCACCTGTGCTCATGGTGGCATCGTTATTTGGTACACGAGTAACTGTGTCTAACCTTTCCTTATGAAAATCATTTCACCTTTTGCCACTGAGCTTTGTAGCATTGGTGTGCTCTCCCAGTGTCTTCCAGTCACAGTAGTACCTTCTTCCACTTTTTATCCCTTCTGTGATGAGCTAAGAGATGTGTTGGTGGTGCTCCCCTGCCCAGAGCAGTCCTACATGCTGTCACTTTCACGCTGGGTTCCCTTACTCTGTACAAAAGCATGTGCTCTGCCAGCATGGCAGTACGGGCCAGTTTGAATGCATTCCACTTGCACAGCTCTGGCTTCGTGTCTGGTTTTGGATGGGATTCAAGCTCTTTGATTTAATTAGAAAGTTGTGTCTATTTTGGGGCCTACTTAATCGACTTAGCAATAGCCCTTGTACCCAGACCCTGTCCTACTGTCAGCATAGGTGCCTCCTGGTAAATCTCAAAGTGCCTTTTTGGTCACTGGAGAGTGGTTAAAATGAATATTTCAAAGGTTTCATTATGTCATGCTGCTGCTGCTA
This sequence comes from Campylorhamphus procurvoides, assembly GCA_013396655.1. Classification (NCBI taxonomy): domain Eukaryota; kingdom Metazoa; phylum Chordata; class Aves; order Passeriformes; family Dendrocolaptidae; genus Campylorhamphus; species Campylorhamphus procurvoides. The sequence continues at coordinate 120,962 of WBMV01004087.1, forward strand.
TAGGTACCTTAAGAAGAAAGAAAGTGAAACAAGGTATAGCAAGTCATCTAACATTAGCAGGGACTTCATGCCGTATAGGGAGGAATCTACTACAGACACTTATGCCGAGTAAGTACATCTTTCCAAGTGCAGTTTCTGCAGTTTTGTTGCTGAATGAAAAGTAAATTATCACTGTACACTTTTCATTTAGTATGACTCTCTCTCAAAGCACAAATGTTTTGGAGTGAAAGGGACAGTTGCAGTAAGTTTTTCCAAGTGATGCAATTGGCTGGGAACCAGGAAACAGCACTGTTCCTTGCTGCTTGAATGCCCTGCAGTGTCAGCTGGACCATGTGGCTTCACTTCTCCGAGTATAGTTTCTCCATCTGTAAAATGAGTGCACTGCAGAGCAATTAAAATCAGTAGGTGAAGGGACTGATATAGGACTTGCATGTTTTAAGCTACAGTTAAGGTGATACAGACAACTGTACTATAAGACAACCTGTGCATTTAGAAATTATCTCCCTGTCATTCACACCTACTTCACCTCTCACAAAGGTATCAAATATTCTATTGACATCATTTTTAATGGTCATCTACATAGGCAAAGATCTGTGTCACATAATTCTTTCTTTGTCAGAATATAGGTCACTGAGCCAATGAAATTGCTAAGACTAGGAAAAAAAGAGCAGTTTTATCCTCCCAGGGTTGGGGGGGATGTCTTTAAAAAGCAGATGAGCTGTAATCATATTTGGGAAGATCTTAGTGTCTGTAATTCTATTCAATAGCCAGAAGGTGGTCTAGAGAAAGATACTGCTTTTTGCACACCTCTTGCACGTATAACACCACTCAGCCTGCCTTAATTATCTCCTCCAGCTGAAAGATTTAAAGCCAGTCTCCTGTCTTAAGCAAGTAGAATGCCCCAGCTTTTTCATCTGCCTTGGTGGCGTGTTGAAAGATCCGAGTTTCATCTGACTCTGCAAACACCTCTGTTGCTGCTTTACATCAAAACAAGGAAAAGAATTGTGGCTTTTGATACCTGTTGTCCTTCATGCTAGTGCTGGACGTGGGCCTGTCACAAGCAACCAAAAAGAAAGATTTCACACTTTATTTTCTTCAGCTTTTTTTGGAGAGTAGGTTTCTTGAATGTTAAAGAAAATTAGATCATGTATCAAGATTTCTTTTTCAGTGTTTAACTTTACCTCAGCACTTGTGGGACACAAGTTACTTGTGGAGCAGAAATTCCCAGCCAGTTTTTCAATACTTTCTACCAAGCCTTCCTATTTTTCAGTGATAGTGTGAAGTTTAATGTTGAATCTTGTTGCAGTACTTTGCAAAAGTTTTCTCTGTACTCGAGAAAACTTACATTCTGCATTTTTCAAGTTTTTCAGCTTTGTTCTGACAAGTATAAGCATTTTATTTACAGCACTCTCCTACTACATAATACAATAGTTGCTGTAAGAGTTTTGGGACTTTTGCATTACTCTGCTTAGTAAAAAGTTCTGGAGACAGGTTATAATAAGTTACACAGCAATGCTTTAGCAGTTATGGACCATATTGAATCTATTTTGTACTAGTGCATAAAGATCAGAGAACATCTCCATTCCTATAGGCAAAGAAACACAAAATTTGTTCTCATTAATTTTGCTATAGAAATAACCTACTGGATAGGTAATAGAGAATGAAAGGATGTTTTATGATTTTGTTTCGTGTTAAATTACTTGCAAAAATATGCTAAGATTGGTTACGGGACAGGAAAAATATTTCCTACAAATTTCAGCGTGACTCTTACTCATCTGCACTGGAGAGACTGCCCAGGCAAACACACATCTACGTAGAAGGCTTTCTACAGGTTCCTCATCCTGCAAATGTTGATCTATTGACAGTTCCTGTATGGTGGGAGTTTCTAAATGAGGACTTGCAGACCCCCACTTTGATTTTCAGACAAGAGAAACACATAAAAATCAGATCAGATTTCATCTTTTTTGGGGTGAACATATAGTTCCAAATAGGTTCAAAATTTTTGTTTGCTGTTTTCTACACCCTTTTTGTGTCCAAATGCCTTGCTCTAACCAATCACATCTAAATCAAGACTGACTAAAAATGGGGGATGGAAAGTATGTGACAGATGTGCTCCCCTTGGTCTGTGGCCTAGTGGTCTGCACTAGTCAGGGAGCTCCACGCAATGTAAAGCAGAGGAAAGGGTCCTCTGTCTTGCACCAGGAGCCCATAGACTTCAGGAATATTTTGTTCATTCAGAGAGACCTCTGCCCTGGGGGCAAAGTTGATTACCCTCAGTGAAGTCTCTTGTAAGGAAGTAGAGAGAAGATGACAAAACTGGTGCTACAACTTCACTGTGCACACAGGTGACAAAAAGAAAAGAGCAACACCAGAAATCCATCCTCTGATGTGCACAGATAGTGCTTTTTTTTCTCTTCCTCTTCTTTTTCAATGTTTACGGTATCCATTGTCAATACGTCCTTCAAGAAAAGAAAATGAAATTGTACAAGGGAATCATTTTATGAAGTAAAACCCCAGATGATATACTTCGGAATAGATCCTTTCAAGTAAATGAGACAGCAGCTGAAGAAGCTGCCCCATACTGAAACCATATCCAGGCAGCTGGTGCAATACACAGGTCTTTCATGGCATCTTCTTTCCTATCAGAATTGCATTCTGATAGACCACTAGGGAAAGCAATTTCCAGTTCTGTGTGATCTCTTTTTGAGAATGCTCTGAGAAACAGTAGAAGTTTTATGGAAATTACAGTGGATGCAACCAAATAGTGCATGCACAATAAAGCAGTGATTGCAGGTACCAAGGAAAATTAAGATCTCTATAACTCATGCAACGCTTTGCAAGAGTAGGTAATTCCAACTGTTGTCCTTGACCAAATGTGTTCTGCTGAGCATTTGTCCAGCTGGCTGCTGCCTTAAACCCCAGTGCTGGCTCCATTCCAATGGGGGAGTGATTTCCATAAGCATATAATTTATAAAGTGCTTTGGAATCCTTCAGGATGAAAGATGCTATGTAAATGTCATGCACTGTATTGCATTCAAGACATTAATAACATTTTTTTCTGTTACTTCACCTATCAGATAAACTGAAGACAGGGAGCATGTTACGCAATTTTAGGCCAAGGCAGTTTTATAAAAAAGTGTACGTGTTGTTCGCAGAGCTAAGCTCTCCTTGATGCTACTGATCAGGTGCTAAAACAGCAAGTGCTTCCCCTCCCACTCACAATTCAGATCAAGATTTCTATTTGGGCATCATGTACAAGGCAAGACAGCAGCCAACTCCATCCCCTGGGATGTAGTTTAAGGGGAGATTAAGTTCCCCCAGTGGCTCATCTGACTGGTACAAATGCTGCCATCAGCTGCAAGTCTTTGCAGGAGACACGGTCCTGTTAAAGGAAGCAGCAGTGTGTTCTTTGTACTATGTCCTATGTCCCCAGCAGCCTTTAGGACTCCTACACAGACAGGAACCCTGACCAGGAGCCCCTCATCAGAAGAGAGCTTGTCCTTCAGGAAACCTGCCCCTTGAGCTGCAGTTACTATAAACCTTCCCAAAGTGAGGAAAGGATTCTAGGTAAAGAAAACCTTTCCAGGTATACAACCTTATTTATACTTACAGAGACTTCACTGAGTTTCTTATAAGATCTTACAGCATTTTAAAATATTTTAGCTGTCTCTGAGAACTCCTTTCTGTTTGTTTCTTATGTCTCTACAGGAGAAGTGTATAGGTGCACAACAAAAGGAAAAGCATAGTCATGAAGTTATCCAAACTAGAGGAGTGGTTTATTTGCTTTTTGTTGTTTGGGGTTTATTTTAACCTGAAGAAAAGGTTGTCTGGGATTTTAAGTTTGAGGTGGAAGTGTTGGTCAATTTTAATTCTCTTTAGTCTGCCTCCCTTATCCCTAGTTGTGGCATTGCTCTGCAGAACATCAAACATTGGAGGGCAATGGTGACTTGTGTTGTTTAAATCTCAGACTAAATGGTTCTTTTGTTTTGTTTTAAAAATGAGCCCTTAACTTCTGTAAGCTCCATTCTTCTCCAAAGCTTTGCAGAAATAAAATACATCAAGAAGAAGGAGGCATAATATGACAAAAGTGGTGGTTTTATTGAAAGAGAGCTTTGTGGTATTTTGCTTTTGAAATGTGTTTAACACAGAGTTTAAGGATTGGCAATTTGTTTAAAGAAATGGGTAAAATATTTAAAACCGCCACTTTATTTAAACTATTGTGCCTCCTTCAGTAAACATTCAGTACATGACTGAACCCTGTATGAACTTGTGCTTGTTGCTGGTTAAATAGATTCTGAGTTTAAATGAAAAGAGGCTGCTATTGAGCACAGGACAAAAAAGTTGCATGTGCATTTTTTTTTATTTGCCCACACACAAGCTCTTACCCCCCAAAATACTGCATTCACAGGATCTTTTATTAAAACACCATTTTTTTTTTCCTAGGCCTCAAAGTACTAAACTGAAAGCAAGCTGGTAACAGAAATGAGTAATTATTGAAGCTCTAACAGGCAGCTTTCATTGAAGTTGATTACAGCAGCCATATAATCACTTTTACGGATGCTGTAATCACAGTAGCAGGGAATGCTTGACTTGGTTCTTATTGTTTTCACTCAGGGTGGAGGTAGGGGGCCTGCAAGAAACCCGTTTTACCACCTCGGTACAATTTCTGCTGTAAAGGAAATCTACACAGCACTGAATGAAGCAGAGAATCATTCATTCTTTCTTTATTAGCATGTTCCCCTCCCTCACATGAGAGTCTGTTGGAGTCAGGAAATTGCTGTTATTCAATATGCAAGCCAGAGGTTGTAATGACCATTTGGGAGGGTATGACCAACAATTACAGACCTTAATGAATAGGAGTAATCTAGTTGAGACTAAACACTAGTAGCAACTCTGGTGCTGTCTCTGGTTAAATTAAAAGAACAGCAATGCAAAGGAAGTTAACAAGAATTAATTAGTTAGATCAAACTGAAAACCTACTCATTAGTGATGTTATAGGCAAAGTAAAAGCCTATCTTCAGTGCAATTAGGTAGACAAATGAATTGTACAACTGACTGATTCACACCTGCTAACAGCTAAGGGCTATAGCTGGTATGTATGGGATCCACTTTTTACAGTTCATGCATACTTGCATAGTTTAATGGATCTTGCATTCCTGAATTAGCCTTCATTCCTTCACATTGTATTCAGGTATTTGATCCAAACATTGAAGTGTTGCTTATGGATTCTGATGCGATGTGGCCATCTACAAGGCAGCTTTCAGAAGGCTCCATAGAATTGTACTGTCTGCCTGATCTGCACTGACATACAGAAGGGGTCTCCGTTGGCAGATCTTTCTTGTTAATTTTTTTAAAACTATTTAAGGATTCATGGTCTTGACAAGCTCTCAATTGTGTTGAAAGTGGACAGATCTACAGAGAAAGGTCATGTCATCACTCAAAAGAATAATCCCAGGATTCAAGATTTTGACACTTAGGTGAAGAAAAGAATTGAGAAGCGAAAGAAAAAGTCAAAATCCTCAGAGATGTGGAGTAGCCATTAGGCACCTGCAAATCTCACGGTCATCAGAGGTTGTATTTGCAGAGAAGCCTTAGGGATTCATGAAATGCAACCAGAACCACAGTGATCAGAAGAACACAAAGAGATTGTTTCCTCTCCTCAGCCTGCATTTCCTTTTCCTGCTCATGACATTAGTCACAGGCTTAGGCAGTGCCTGTGTGAGAACCGAGAAGGAGAACCAGACTGCAGTATGCGACATGCCCTCCCCCTGTTCCTGCTGACAAGTGATTTGGGGTTCAGAGGACACAGTGGGTAATTTGTGTGTTGTGTTTTGCAGGCGGCAAACTGAGCAGCCACAGTGTTCTCTGATCCCTCTTTAAGATAGTATTCTTTATTCTGGGTTTTATCTTGGAATTTTCTACTTTGTTAGTATTTCACAAGGGCTCACAAGTCTCTAATGCTCTGTGAGGCTGCCACAATTTCCATTTCAACTCTTTGTTGGGGAGAAACTTGTTTATTTCATTGCCATGCATTCATGTTGTGGACTTCACTATTTTGGCTCTGTTTTGATGCAGGATTTTGGTCTGAAGTGCTTTTTCTGCTCAAAGCAAAGCAAACATGGTGGGAAGTACATCCAAAACTCAATTTTTTTTGAACAGAGCCTCTTCTTTTTAATACATCATAGTTTATTTTATTTTTTATTTATTTTTAACTGTCTCTCTTAAGGAGAAAATTCTCATAAAATGAGAAAGTTTGCAGTGCAGAATAAATAGCCTGACTTGGCTGGTTTCAGACTTGTTTTCATTTTAAAGGGGGAGGTTTGAATATAAAGTACATGATTTAAAGATTTTTTATTAGATCTTAACAAATGACATCTCTTATTTACACACAAGAGACTGACTCCCTAAAAAGCTGCCTGGATATGTAAATCTACCAGCCAGATATACACATAAAATGGATTTTTTGGACTGAAAACCCAAGTAAATGTACCTATTACAACAGAAAGACCCCTCTGAGTCCTCTAAAAGCTTTTTCTGGGGTATGGCTTTTTTTAAACAAATGGAGCCAAATCCAGGCTTAGTGTAATTCTTTATATGTATATATACATATTTGTAACCCTAGCTTTGACCTAAAATTAGGGATAGATGCAGTACCCTTGTGCTAATGGGAGCTGTATTGATAGAGTCACCATTGCTTTCCTATAGCTGCTATTTTCATAGCAGGAGCAAAAGTCACCTCCACTAGAAAGAAGCATCTGAAGATGTCTGTGATGAAATAAAACATCTTTGGCTCCAGGTTCCAGCTTGTGGGGAGCTGAGACTGGGCATAGCACTGAGTCTCTGGAAAAATCTCACCTTCCCACACCCTTTCCAGGCTCATGGCTCCCCTAGAAGGGCCCAGGGCATTAAAGTAGCAAGGAGCTGCAGGAAGCCAGGGGCTTCCTTCAGTGCCTTCCCTCCCCGAGTCTCATGGATGTAGCCAAGCCAGGCAAGGGGTTCAAGCAAAACCCTTCTAAATTTGCATGGGAGTATTTGAACCCAGTATGTTTCTTATGTTGGGACAAGGTTGTAATCATTTGAAAGTGGCCAAATGGATTTTTATCAAGGTTTGTTTTTAATAAAGTTATTTCCTTGCTGACAGGCAGGTTTTAACCTTCTGGAAAGAGGGGTTTGTAATAGAAATGTTGACACAACCTCCCTCTAGGGGTGCGGCTGCACTGCTGCAGTAATGGTGTCGGACAATACAGTAATAGGGCGCTGACCCATAACTGACAAGAAGCAAGGCTCCAACTGCATTATTAAAGGTCATTCTCTTATTTGTGAAAATGAAGTGTGTTTTTTTGCTCTGCTCCCTGAGTTTTCTGGTTTCTCCTCCCTCTCCCACCTCCACCCCAAGTCCAAACACTTAATATTTTTAATTCTCAAGAGTGTTGAAATTTTGAATGCTATTAAAAAAAAAAGCTGACTGCAGGGACTAACCCTGGCCCTTTTATCATCTAATCTGTGTTTCAGCACAAGACACAAAAACACCCTCCGATAAACAAAAACAAAATAATGCAAAAACAAACAAAGGAAAAAGCAGATGAAGAAAGAAAGCCATTTTTGCAGTTTCTAGGGGTCCACCAAAGTTTGCTAGAGTGCTCTCAAGGTTGCTCTAAACTACCCCATTCTGCACTGCTGCTAATGGAGCATGCTGCAAACCATGAGAAAATGGCTCTGAATCTCCTTTGTGTCCACCTGATCTCTGTTATCTTCCACAGCATGGGTTAGGCCTGAAGCTATGAAAGCTGAGCACATGAACTAAAAACCATTGAACTCTGCATGCACAGCCTCTCCCAAGAAGAGTGACCTTCAATGATTTTCTCACCTTATTACCTTTTTCTTTCGAATGTTTAGGAAGGAGCACTACCCACAGCAGAGACCAAACGAAGGGGCTATGTGCTGCACTCTGCCTGCATGACACCACCAAGGTGCCTTCTAGTATCTGAGAACAGTAACCACAATAGTTGATGTCATGAGACTGATTAAAACTAACTGCCCTGCCTGTGAGGTAGAACATTAATTGAAAATGTGCAATTTGTACAATAGGCAGTAGTTAATTATCTGCTTCTTTGAACTGCTTGGTGTTTGGGATGGCTCTGCCTATGGGGACCAGAGGCATGAAACAAAGACACAGGCAGTTAGAATGGGTAGTTGATACCATTTAAATGAGCTGTTAAAAAGAAAAAAAAAGTATGTTTAATTCTTAACATGTTAAAATTGAGGTGCAATTGCCCTACATAGGGGTTGTTGACAGTAGGTTACACAATATGGCCACCTTAATTTATTCTAAGCATCAGCATTAAAACCTGTTAGTTGCTCTGTAAACAATTTCTTATCAAGTGAGCCAAGGAAAAATAATTTTCACTTATTCGTGGTATAGGCATTTAGAGTCAAAGATAAGCATTTCTGACTTAACCCAGTAGAGAGCAGTGGTGTGTACACACGCCTGACACATTATGATAAATATAACATTTAATACATACAGCCTTGGTTGCAGCATTTGGGGAGCTTGGAGTATTTTATCGTCCCCTGTTTCATTTTGTGTCTAATACGTAGTTTACAGTCCCAGACGCATATATACTGGTGTGTACAAATTTAGTAAAATGGTTTATTTATTGAAATTCATAACTCAGCTCTTCTCTGTTTTTTTCTATCAATAATAACCACATGATTTCTGCTAAGCAAAATATAAAATATCCAATAAACTGTGTCATCATTAGATTCCAAGGATAAAAGCACAAATATTTGACTTAAACATTTATTTCCTTCTTAATTCTATGGTAATTTTTTACGTATATCTCTCTAACTGTATCTGCTTACTTGATGAGTAAAGTGTTCATCCATTGTTATTGTTGTTAAGATCAGCACACAGTTAATCAATCACAGAAAATTGTTTTATATCGTATGCAAAAGATTATTAATGCCTTATTGTGTAAAAGCTTACCTAAGCTGATGTTCTCAAAACTGAAACATTTAATCACATTTGTCATATTTTGGATTTTTTGCTGAATATACAAGACTGTGTAACACTAATTAAAACAGTGTGCAACAAGGAACACGCTGGGAATATACTGATGGAGAAGACAGATGCACAGAGAGTGACTTCAGTGGAAATTATCTAAACCATGATTTTTTTGGTAAACGGAAGGAAGATCAGTCTGAAGCGGAACCTCTGTATTTAAGGTCCTCAAAACATCTTAGTAGTTTGAAGTGTGTATTGGACCCAAAACTGAACAGGAACTACTAATATATATCCAAACTCTCCAGAGATTTTGGCCTATGGCAACAAGTTTCACATGAAACAGCTGGTCTAAGGTGCTCGAATACTACAGTGATGAGTAATGTGAGAGCGTGTGGGAAACTAGATGAGTCTCATGAAATTTCTATTATGAAGGAAATTTTTAAATGGCAACCTATGAGTGCTGTTAAATCTGCAACTGAGTTCTACTCCTGCTTCGCCCTCAGACCCAGCCTTGCTAGAGGACTGTGCACTGCCTGTCCTGTTGCTCAGATGCAGCCACATCACAGAGTTCTCACTGCCTCTGTAGGTCATGCTACTTGCTCTCTGTTGTGTTACTCCTTGATATTCAGTTCCCTGGGCTAGGTGGTGTTAAGTACAAAGCCAAGCCAAGTAGAGTTTGTTGCCTGTTGGGGAAGGACAATCGGAAAAAAATCCAGAGGTGATTTTTTCAGCTTCTTTGGTTGAGTTACAAAGTTTTGAGGGTTTATTTGTTCCTTGAATATTTCTGTATTTGTTTCACCCTACAGCTGGCTGATTTGGTTGCTGGTCTCTGCTCCTTGAGGTGCCGATCTCTGTTGGAGTAGTCTCTCTAAAGTGCCCACAGGGGAACAGAAGGCTGGGCTTGCAGGGGAGTGCCCTGCCAGCAGTCTGTGCAGCATGGCCAGCTTCACGTGGTGCCTGGGACAAGGTTATCAGTGGCAAAACAGCACCAGTGCTGGGCAGCGAGGTCCTGTCATTCCCCCTGAACCTTGTAGAACCCTGAAGAACTGAACTTGCAGCTGGCCCATGCCACACAGAGAGGAAAGTGGGGGAGCAGCTGCTAGTGGGGACAGGGAGGTGCAGGGAGGTGGCTGTGAAGTAAATCACGAAAGCCACCTTCCTGGCTCGGATGGCGCAATGGGCCTCAGCCCAGAGTGCACCTCTCCCTCCCAAGCACTGCTGACTAGCATCTCAAAGCACTCAACGTTTTGTGACCCTGGGTGGGAAATGGCATGTGACAGGTCTGGCAACAGGAGCTCAGCACAGACATGAGGGGAGCTGTGCTCAGGCAGCCACCATTGCCCTGGCTCCTGAGCCGCTCCCCCTGTCTCTGCTTCTCCCAAGAAGAGAGAATGGTTATTTTTAATACAGAGTCATGGCTGCACAGTGAATGATGAAAGAATGAGAATGAGCAGCCAGCAGGCTGGTGGCTTAAGAGCTCATGGAGCAGTGGCATTCTCTGTTCAAAGACAGCGTACTGTAGGGCCTCTGAATTCAAAGTTACCTTGGAATGAGCAATGCCATCTGTGTATGGAAAGGGGAACTGTGCTCAGGGGAACACCGAGTCTGATCCTTACCTTAGGTGGTTTAAAGTGGCTACTGCAGTCCTTACTGTATAAACAGGGTAGGGTTGAGAAAAATAGGGGAGATTTTATCTGTATGCTCATTATCTTGGTGCTATGCTGGGAATCTGTGTTCAGCTTTAGTGTTCCTATTTTAATAAGGAAGTTAACTGCAAAGTAACACTACAAATTAATTAAGGACTGGACAAAATGTTTGACAGTGAGTGGGGCTTCACAAAATCAGTATGTCAGAAAGATGATTGAGCATAACAGTATAGTGGATGTTACAGGAAAAAAAACACTTCTGAATATTACACTATTTAAACTAGTAGAGAAGGGCATACCAAGGACTAGTGGCTTCCCAGACAAAGCACAGCCGTCTAACTACAAATAAGGCCCATACTTCTAAGGAAGAAAGTGATTAACCACTGAGAGGCTATAACAGAAAGGATTACATTCTTTTGCAGAAAACGTCCAACACCTGGCAAGTAGTGCCATTCAAATGCAGTTAGCATTCCCCCATGCTCACCTTGATCAGAGAGTCTGGCATCTGTCTCTTTCATTTACCTGGTTAGAATTTCCCAAGCTGTTGATGGAAAGTAGTGTGACACAGTGGAAGAGCACTGAAACATGTTACTAAAAGTTCTTGTGAATTTTACTAGTCTTAACTCCATGAAATTCTGGCAGTTAGCAGCTCTGAAGGATTAAAAGGTTGGTAGCCTGTAAGGTTTCTGGTTAAATGAACTTTTAATTGCCACAATGACATTTTGTTTCTTTGCAACTGGGAATCGCAGTTTTATCCTCGTGAAAATATGAAAATCTTACAGATTATGTGGATGATTGTCTGTGGAAACAAAACCTGCTGTGGAGTTACTACCCTGAAAGATGAAGTTCCTTTTTTTTATCCGTAGTTAATGTAATTATTAAAATATTGCATCAAAATTAGGATAAACATTGCCTGGGAAAAGTCATGTAACTTCACTGTGAGTGTGGTCCTCTTTCAGATTTTCTTATAAGCATTTGACTTCACAAATAATTTTCTAATTCTTTTTACCCCTTGTAACTGTCTGTGGGAGGTTTAGTTTGTTTTTTCTTCTCTGCTCTTCTGTTTCAAGTTGACATTTTTGCAGCTCTACTCTGGTGCAGTGTTTTATCTCCACTTCTCACTCCTCCAATATATTTTGCTTGGGATAGACATGCATATTTAATAACTAGGAGAAGGATTCTTTCTCAATGCCATAGAATTGGATTATCATCCCATTAGGCATGAGGCCTCGTGTAACTGGGGACACTTAACTTTTGACCTTTGTGAGAAAGATCATTTAATTTAACTGCTCTTTGTATACAGCTGAACCAGGTGAATCTGGGAAATTCTCAACTCAGTTTTATGTTTGTTTAACAAATCAGGAAGGGCTTTTAGCTGGAACAGCTGTGATTTTCATCTCCTTTGATACTATCCTAATACATCCTCAAATCCCTGCTTAAGATTTATGTCCCGTGTATGGGAAGAATTGCAAGAAGATAGACGGATAGATTAGATAGATTGCACTCAACTATATGATATGCCTAGATGTTTATCAAAGCTCTATAATGACCGTATAAACCTAGATGATAACACAGATTTGGCTGTGGCTCAGTCCTTAAATTTAAAATGAAAGTGTCATTTGAAACCAAATGAACACGTTTAGCTACACTTGAACAGTGCACAGCAGGTTTGGGACACATGTGGGTGGTATGTGAGAGTTTCAGCCTTCTCTATCTGTACAGAAAGTGTATAGTAGGCAATGGCAGCCCACTAAACCCATATAGGTAGAGGCAGAACAGGCAGGCACAGACCACTCATCCAGGCGTGTGAATAGCCTTTGTACTTCCTAAAATGTGTCAATGATTGCCCAGTAAAGCCAATATAAATTACTTGACAAATTACAAAATTTTGTTAATGTCAGTTAATTGAATTATTTCTCAAAAGCAGCTATGGATGTGGCTAGCTTCATATGCAAAATCCAGGTTACCTTTGGGGGTACCAAGAAGAAAGGAAAGAGGCAAAGTGGCAAGCAAATGTATTTCTATCATTTTGTTATGGTTATGTTTATGTTTGTTTGCAGGTTTGCTGGAAGTACAGAGGGTTTTCTCAATGTCTTAAACACAAGCTTTTCTTTAGTAAACAAACCATAACATTATGGAAGCAACGTGGTCCAAAATCCCATGTATGAATATAAAAATCTGTGTAGATCTTTGTGGAGGCAGGTACATTTCTTTGGAGTTTCCTTCAACTGTTTAAAATGGGTAAAATTCATCATATATCTCAATGGAAAATATCATGTGCCTGAATTATTTATCCATTTCCAAATGGATAAATTGGGCTTTCTCTTCTGACTAAGGGCAATAGCTTTCTGGTAGCTGCTGATTTAGCCAGGAAAGTCTCTAGGTGCATTCTGTCTGAGACACTTCATAGCCTCTCACATATACCCGAACATTGACTAAGTGACCAGAGTAATTCATATGGCCTGTTAAATTGGTTTGCTCTTCCAAAATGAGCAGGAGCCCTATATGACAGATAATTATTTGTCCACTCTGCTTCCATCCTAGAAACTTTTAAAAATTTCCTGCAAGATTTTCCAAGAGGGAGCTTCCTTATTCATGGATATGCTCTTCTTCAATAATGAACTTCCCTGTGGAGTCTAGATACTTACATTTCAAAGTACTTGATTTCAAAGCCGGATCAAGCAGCAGAAGACATTTTATCAGTGGCTAAAAAAGGAAGTCTATCCATCTTTTTAAAATGCATTTTAAAATATTTACTTAAAATATTTTTTCCTATGTGAATAATCACAATGTGAATTATTTCATTTCATTTCCATAGACATTTCACTTTATGGTTGCTTCTTGTGTTATCCTTTTTCATTCTGGCTTTTGAAAACCCAGCAACAAACGGGTAAAATTTTACTTTTCATTCAGCCTGTGGCCTCCAGTTCAAGGTATTATTAAATGTTGTTCAAATGATTTCAGGTATGGTGAATTCAACTAAAATTAATCCTTGGAAAATAATTTATCTAATGGACTAAAAGCTGGTGGCAAAGTATTATTTTCTTTCTCTGGTATGTGAATTTTGTTTAATTGATTTCCTAAATATTGAAAACTCAAATCCAGACATTTTGGGAATCATTGGACTTACTTATAACTTACTTATAACAAGTGAAACTGAATTTTAGTCTTCTGTAACAGTATTTCTCATAGAGCTACAGGACATACTATATTAATATGTAAACCAGTAAAAATATAGAGCTTTTAAATGCTTTACCTTCTCTTTACAAACTAAACTTTATGGCCTTGATGCTACATTTATCTAACTTTTAGCAAACACATGATTTTATCGGATTACAGTGTGAGTTGGTAGAGAAATATAAATCTTGGTTAAAAGGGCCATGTGTTTGTCTGCATGTGCACACATCATCTTCCCTCAGTTCTCACCAGGACCACTGTGGCCTTACCAGGAAAGGAGCATGCTATATAGAAATCTGCCCCATGTAAGACAAGCGTATAAACAAAAGCAACTAACTGCCTCATTTCAGTAGTAGAAGATGCATAAAAAATCTTTGCTGTGTTGTTTTGTCCAGACTTACTCTCTCTAAGTTAGCACATATGCTTGTATCAGGTTCACAAACTACAAATGCATCATAAACATGATAAAACAACCATAAGCTGCTAGGAGCTGCCAGCATAATTTATTCAGAATTTCTGGCTGTCCAGACTCAGATGACCCAGCATTATCACATTCTGGAATTAGCAGCGTTGTTTTTTTAATTTGTCTGTGCTGAATCTGAGTTTTCATAACATGTAGTTTACACAGTAATACTACTTATAGATCTTTCTTTTTTCTACAGAAATTAATTGCCTGTACCACAATGATTTATAGTCAGACTGAACATGATTATTAATTTTACTAATGATTGTACCAGTGGGCGGCAACAAATCTACTCCTGATAGGACCAGCTTTGAAATGCTGTGAAAACTAAAATGTCCATAAGGTAATAACAACTAATTTTTACCTTAATCAACTTACACTTTGAAAGAATTTAATATAGGGCGCTTGTGCCTTGTGGGAAAACTTGTTTGAAACCTACTGTAAGGTGCTGAGTTATTTATGAGAATAATTATACATTTGTTACTTGAGTTTGTACTGGGAAATCAGTCTCTGAAATTAGACCAAAATACCATTAAAAATTAAGTCAGTGTTGTGTATGTTAGAAACTCCAGCACTGAGGTAAATAGTATTTAACAGAGAAAAGAACAGCAGTTATCAGAAAATCTTTAACAGAGAAAAGAACAGTGCTTATTAGGGAATATTAAGCCTTGACAAATGCAGCTCGTAGTTTCGGACTTGTTTTTGCTTAGTGATGCCTTTGAGCTAGAGTAGGATCTCTGTGGTGTTCCTCTGAGCAACCTGATGATGGGGAGGAAGACTGTGCACACAGCTGTTCCTCTGGCTGGTACCTTTCTGCATGGCATGGGCTGCCATCCCTTTCCAGGCTGGTTCTCATTTTTGCTGGGCTGTAGCCTTGGACAGACCTTTAGCCCATCTCCCCAACAGCTGATGTGCCAATGTGCTCTCCAAGTCTGGCAAAGTCTCCTCATTTTTCTGGGCCTGAGTATCCCAGTCTGTGTAACAGTGCCTCTTCCTGTTGTTAAGGGCTTTGATGTAAGAGTGAAAACTGCTGCCTAAGATACACGTGGCAGCAGTATAATGCAGGGTGGATGGCAGAGGTGTGAATTTTACTTGTAGAAATTTGTGCACACTGTGCACACAGGCTATTTTTCTCTTCCAATTTTGGGCAAATAATCTGTGCAAAACACCATTGAGCCCATAGAGGTTTGCAAAGTCTTGCAGTTGGAGTACTGTTCACACAGCATTTGCAAAATGTTGGAAAATGTACCTGTTGTTCCTCTTGCGAGGTACAGGACTACAGAGCTTAGCTGAGCTTTGGCTTCTCTCTGGGAGAGCTTGAAGAAGGATCACACGGCATATATGACACAGTGTGATCAAATGCCAGAAATATTTTGTTCTTTTTTTCTTCCCGTGATTAGTGGCATTATGCAGTTATGCAAATAATCTGTTATTTATATCTAGACACATTATGCAGTTATGCAAATATTCCATAAATAATTAATATTTCCCACCGTTATTTGGGGGGAAATATTCCCCCAAAGCATGTAACATCAGCTGTTTAATATGCTGCATGTACTGTACACACTTCCAGTTGTGTTGTACCTCAGGTACCCAGCTCAGTAAGTTTCCAAACTCCAGTGCACAGGCCAGCAGCACCCTTCAGATTCGGCAGGGCTGTGGTTGATCATCTGGAGCAGACTGTTCTCTTGTACTAGTTCAGCTCCTCATCTGCCTGCTTTCCATCTGCTTTGTTTTGATGTAAGCAGTGTCAGAAGGCACTGCAATCCTGATGTTTGCTGAAGAGCACCAGGTAGGTAGTGAGCTCAAAGAGAATTATTCATACTAACTACTTTTAAACATCTTGCTGAACTTCAGTTCAGAGTGAGCACAGGAACCTGACAGCTATACTGCCCATGAGGAGGAGAGACCTGCGTGCCTTCAGAGCACCTCAGTTACAAGCCTAGGTCTTAGAGAAGTGGAAAACATCTTTTGCTTCTGCACTAGGCTTTTTGGTATGCCTCGCTGGAGTAGGTGACAGGAGGTTACTGAATAGAGAGAGAAGATTTTGAGGGATTTAGTTAACTGCATTCTTCCTGATCAGCCTCTGGTATGGATCATTCAAAGGAAAAGAAAAAAAAAACCAGAAAACAGTCCTTACTGATAATTTTGTTTGCTTTTATACTTTTACAACCATTTTGATAATGGTCACACAATGACAGAAACTTCCACCATTTCTTTCAAATCCAGTTCTTCCCTTTAGAAATCAGAGTGTATAAGCAAATAAAAGAGAGAAAGCAAGCATAGAAGTAGGAAAAGTACAAAAAGTAAGTAGGGAAAAAAGTAAGGAAGTGTCAATGAGATAAATAAAGAGAACACCACACAAAGGAAAGGAAATGATGGATAGAAAGGAGTCTGTGTGAGAAAGAGAAGGGAAAGAAGAGGAATAAGAGAAGCAGAACAATACAAAAAGCCCAAAAGAAAAACAGAGGTCATGTCTAGTTGAGGAGAAGACTGCAGTGAAGGATGGGGAAAGCATGGTCAACAAAATAAACAGGGACCAGTGTTTTGAAACAAGGGAGAAGTTGTGACTGGAAAACACCTGAAGAATGGAAAACAATGCAAAATAGCTGTGAAGAAAGAAACTGAACAGCAAAGAGAGTGGAATATGCAATAGAATCTGTTTTATGATGTATAAGGTTGTGTTTAGATTTAACGTGATTTTGGGTGTTCATAAATGTGCCACTTTTTCATGTAGATTAGTATTGCCCAAAGTCCTGGGTTGCCCATATCACTCTTTGGCTGTATTGCTTTTGAAAGCAGAACTGATTCCTTAGCTTAGTTAAAGTCAATGAAAGTTTTACCATTTATGGTAAATTTATGTATCTATCCAGCAGCCCTCTTCCTGTTGTCTCTCCTCCTTCACCCACTCCTTCATACTTGAGTACTGTACTAGATGAATAGGCACCATAAAGAGTTGGACTCAGATGACTCTCACATAAAATCCAGCTTCCCAGTGCTCACAAAAGGTTATCTATTCTGACTCTGCCTATCTTCTGCTATCTAATGCAGAGTGAACACTCTGTTTACATTTCTCATATATTTTCCAATCTGCATAAGTCACAGTACAGATTAATAGCCCGACAAAAGTTTGACCTTCCATTCATTTTGTGTTAAACCCTCTGTCTGAGAGGACACTTTGTGTTTAAGGAGCCAAAATTCTTTTCCCATCATTTCCCAGTGAGAAAAGCATAATCTGCATACAAACCACTTTAGCATTTAGCTTCCCCTATATCTCATCTATAGATTAAGAGCAAAGATGGCATGAACCCCTGAGCTTGGCCCAACTTCTAAGCTTCATTGGGATACATGCATTTGAACAAATCTTGACTGATTTATGTTTCTGGGAGAAGTCCAGATGTAAATCACTGGTTATGATAAATACAAATGAAAACAGACAAATTGTCTGACTTTGAGTTTTGAGGTTGATTCAAAACTCAAAGTAATGCCATGGATATATGAAGGGGAATGAAGTCCATGTGAACAATAGAGTGCAGTATTTATTGTATTTTAACTGCACCCCATCCAATCCACAGCTCCGTCACCAGCTGTGAAGGCGGAGAAGGTTAGAGCGTAGGCTTTTTGCTCTACTCTGGCTTGCACTTTCACACAGTGTCACATAGGCAAGTCGACACAGGATGGGTACCCTCATGTAGGCAGGGGCCATCGGGCACAGAGCATGCCAGTCATGGGTTAAAGTTCTCCCCACACCCACCCTTTGGGGAAGATGCCTATGGAGAGAGTGTGCAGTGCCTGTGGAAGCCTTGCTTTTACACCCTATGTAAGAGGTGCCTACGGACAACTGGTTAAACAACTGCCATTACCTCAGTGCCAGGACTGCCATGAGGAGATGGAGGGCACCAAGCACATAGTTCTTGTAGTGTGAGATGCTGACAGCCCAGCCTGAAGTAATCCAGTTGGATTTTAATTGTAACTCCAGTATTTCTTGCTCTGTAAACAATAGCCAATGTCTTGAGGAGAAGAGGGTGTGAGAAGAAGCAAATTATTGTGTGTGGGTGATGAAAAGTTGGAAAATGTTGAGAATAGTGGGGACTGCTAATCACAGCTGCAGGCACTGAAAACAGCATGTTCTCTTCTAGTTAGGCTTATAATATACAAGTGAGTGGTCTTGTACAGTACACACCACTATAGCAAAACTCCTGCTTTCTCTGTAGCCAAACATGTCTCTGAAGTTCATCAGAGTCCCTGGGATATTTAACGCAGAATTGTGTCCTGCCCTGAAAAATCCAGGAGTAAGTGGGGTGGGACAGAAAGACCTTCCAAATGTTCTGGCAAGATGGTGCCTGGCTTTTCCAGGAAATGGGAAGAGTGCTTAGTCCTCAAGATCTGTCTGTGGTCAAGAAGAAAGGTTCACCCTAAAGAGGACCAGCTTTTGGCTGCTGGCTGGGCCAGGTGTTGCCATTCTTAGATCTAAAGTGCTGAAAGTGGAGGGATTTCTCTGAAGTTCATGGAAGCTATACCAGATCTTCTAGTAAGTGAACCAGGATTTTCTAAGCTGTGTTTGTTGATTTGTTATCATTAGGAATTAAATTTTCAACAATTGAAGTGTGTCAAATTGGTTTCAATCATTTGTGGTTTGGCTTTTGTTTGGTTTGGCTTTGTATGCTTTGATAGGAAGAATTAATGGTAATGCTGTTGAATTTTTTAATTACGTAAAATATAAAGGTCATACAAAATATTTACTGATTTAGCATCATAGGAGAAAGAAGAATTGTGCTGGGGAAGAGCTGAATTTATCTGGAAGTTCTCTGCTATGTTTTGTGCTCATTTTCCTTTTTCTTGTACTCTTTGTTAGAGATCTGATTTCTAGAACAGCAGAGATTTCCTTGAAATGAAAATGTTTAAAGGAATCCACTAACCATTGTCCTTGTTAGTTGGAAATGAATGCTTATTGATCAGAAATATTGATCCAGCACTTTAGATTAAAACAATACTTTTGGTAGTGCAGTCAAAAGAGTTTAAAGACTAAAGTAAAAATGTAACTTCCACTGGCTACCAAGTGATCGATCGTAACTGATACCGCTGCCTTGGAACATAAGTTTACTGTGACATCTCTTATCTGCACTGAGGAGTTTGCCCTCATTGCTTTGTGCATTATGTATAAATGATTGATGTCAGCTTTAACATTTTTTAGAAACAACTTTCATTGTGTCCTATGCATTTGCAGTGTTGAAAATTACTTATATTAAAGAATTTCTCAGACACAATGTAGTCATTAAGAACAGTCTTCAATAGCTCCAGCCTAAGCCTGCTGTTACATCCCTATAGCATAGCCCAGAAAAAACGGCCTCAAGTGGATGCAATAAGCCAAGCTTTCTCCTCAGTTCCACCTTTAGGACCTCACTCCCTTCAGCAAAGGTGGGTAGGTGTGACCAGTCACTGAACCTGCCTCATAACCAGAGCAAATACTTGCTAGTGGAAAAAAAGGTCAGAAACATTATAAACAAACTCTGAAATATGATGAAGATTGGACGCAACACTTCAACTGTTACTATTACAGGAAAAGTGGTGGTGGTGGGGGAATATTATCTGGTTAACATAAGGAACCTGGGAGCCTGTTGCCCATCAGAATTTA
This sequence comes from Campylorhamphus procurvoides, assembly GCA_013396655.1. Taxonomy (NCBI): domain Eukaryota; kingdom Metazoa; phylum Chordata; class Aves; order Passeriformes; family Dendrocolaptidae; genus Campylorhamphus; species Campylorhamphus procurvoides. The sequence continues at coordinate 140,887 of WBMV01004087.1, forward strand.
TTGGGGACTTGATGCAAAAGTAGACAAATGAGGTTGTTAAGTGACCCCTTAACTGAAGGCCATAAGAGTTTGTGCAGCCGTGTGTCATGCCTGCCTCTAAAAGGCAATGTGAAATGCTCTGAACTAAAAAATCCTGTGCCTGGCTTTCAGAGCAGCAGTCCTGCGGCTGTTAAGAAAAAATATGTGCCTGCTGGGACTGATAATAGCTGCTCATCATCACCCATCCCACTGCAATGCTTCTCAGTACACTTTATTTTTTCAGTAAACAGAGCATGTATATTTTGCTTTTGCATGAGGCTGGATTACAAGAAGTGTAGCAATTCTTTTACTGCTAGCATTTATGTCTGCTAACGCACAATCAATGTTGAATATCTCTATGTCTGTATAGAAAAATACAAATATTGAATCAATTCATTCCCTTGCTTTTCCTTGTAAGCTAAATGTATCTTTCAATACTGGTATGTCTTGTTAAGACCAATATTAGAGGTTGAATTCACCACATGATGAGAACCTCAGTATTTTATGTGGAAAGAAAGTGACTTTGTATGTGAGTCTTGAGACCCAAAGAACCCCAGAACCAAATTAGCTTGAAAATGGAAACTCATGTTCATCTTCAAAACCCTAAACCCAGGTATTTCTTCCCTGCCTCTGCTTCTAAGCAGAAGTCATGCTCATAGATAGGGGTCCATTATTCCATGAACTTTGCCGTGGCCAAGAGAAAGCCCACAGAGGTTAGAGCAACAATTCCCAGATCTCTAAAAGCAAACTGCATTTAAAGAAGTCCCACAGCTCGTGACAGTGGGAGCAGCTCTGGATTTCCAAGTTATAAACAGGAGAAAAATTTAACCCACTGAGTATGGATCTTCACACCAGCCACTTTCCAATGGAATTGTATCATCAGAATGTTGATATAAAAGCATGAAGAGGCAAATTCTTCAGATTTTGTACTATTTGCAAAGAAGACATGACAGTCAATATCTGTCTGTGGTTTTCATTCTGGTTAAGAGTGGTTTTTCCAGCTGCTCAGGCAGCGCTGCTAATTCATATATTTCCCCTGTTTTGATTTTCATTTTATGCCACAATTCCAGGCATCAATGTGTTAATTGTCAGGGTTGTATAAATTTTAGTAAAGCCATATTATTTTTGCATGGCAACTATTAAAAATATTTTCCTCTTAATTTCACAAGGGATGCTGAGACTTTCAGAGTTTTTCCCTCTTGCAGAAGGGAATAATTTAGATTTTCTTCCATCCCTGTCAGAAGTTGAACAGACGAACAAAACAGATTCTTCAGAGACAATTTTACACAGAGTTACATCCATCCAATTCAATTATAAATTAAATTGACTAACGAACCATAGCTCATTATGGGAATCAATTACTCAGAACTGTCTTTGGACCAAAAATGTGGAAAATAAAAAATAATGGTCATACTTCAATATACCAGATTGTCAGTATTTGAAAGCTCTGTTTTTCTCTGACTTGGCATAGACCATCGCCAAAAAGGACTGATAATCATTTGTTTTATGCTTGTGGAGATGTTCCTGCTTTATGAAGACTAGTTAATTCTTGAGTTTGATCTCTTTGGGACTAGCACCTCAGGCTTTTTTGAGATGACAGGCCAACCCTGAAGTAATGTCATCACATGGGGATCTTTCAGATCAACTTATGCAAATGTGTTATTAAAAGGAGCCACATTTTAGCCTCTGGTGCCACCCAAACAATAGTACTGGAAAGTGCTATGAGGCAGCATTGGAGGCATTTTCTTAATAAAATCATTCTTGTGACATAGTTGTAGTTGGCACACCCCTCTGAGTGTTTTAGCTGAAGTGGGTAGTAAAAGGAAATGCAATAAGAGAAATAAGTCCTGTTAGTTTAAGTCTGGTATGAAATGATGGTGAAGGATTACTCAAAGTCCCTAAATAAAGCCCTTAGTACAGAGGTATGGAGACACACAATAGCTGTTTAGTATAGCTGGTAGTATCATTTGGATGAAATATGTGGGCCTGGGCAGTGTCAAGGCCAGCACACACAAGTGCATGGTGGGTTGCTGCTCCAGCACACAAGGATAGATCCAGCACTCCTCTAAAGGATCAGTCTGCTGGGAATCAAGAAGGTTAGAGCTCCTCAGAGGCCTTGCCACTTTCCCTTCTGCCATAGCTTGGCTGGTATGTGAAGAAAAGCAAGTCAAGTAAAACGCTTTTTACAGTTCATGTGCCAGGCTCCTAGTAGCTGAAATCCCTAACAGCTAAGCATTTTCCTGATATAACTCATTGTGTATAATTCAGCAGGATTAAAACAAAGTTTTTCACTGGTGTTTAGCTGTTATGAGATTTTGCAATTGAGGTAATCCTAATCTATGTGAATTCTGCTTCATTGCTTGGTGATTTAAAAAAGTATATTCAACTGGCACGCTGTATAAAATCTTGTTGCATCTTCTCCCTTCCCTTCCCTCCCACAGGCAGGACAGGAGGGCTGCCTCTCTCATTAGGGCTGGCTGTGCTCTTGCACAAGCTGTTTTTGTGAATGGGAGCAGGTCTGATGGAAGGCAGGTTGGGAATCAGGCAGCCTGTCTTACCTGGAGTTTGCCTTAGAGTGAACAGTTCAAAGTGAGGCTTGGCTGAGAAGACTAATAGGTTAATGACCTGTGTTTTCCTTGCCACCATTATTTCTTATAATTGATCAGGATTTTTAAAGCTTCTTTCTAATATGCATCAAATGTTGAATATTAATGAGTTACAGAAATATTTTGTATTAGGAACGTGCTCACTAGAATACCAGTGTTACCAGACAGTCAAGATTTTCCCCCCAGTAATTCCTTTTCCCCAGCCCTATTCTTTTTGCACTGATCGGCAGAGCTTTAGGCTGCGAGTTTGAAATGAGATGGGCATTGCAGCCTGGCGGTTACTTGCAAACTCCACCAGCACTTTAATTTTAACCAATCAGAAGAGCCAATCTTTCTTCGTTCAGAACTATATTAAAAGATATCACATTCAAAGGCTGGCCGTGCAGGCCATTAATTAGGGGTGTCCAGTGGAGGGGCTGCCCTCAGCTGTCACCAGGGCTATGGTGGGAGCCTCTGCCCACCTGTTGCTGGCAGAGGGGCTCGGCGGCAGCAGCTTCTGCAGGAGGCCTCTGACTGGCCTGTGGGGAATTTGCACTAATTAGAATTAGTTGTCCCTCCGCAGCCCAGCCCCTGACACAAATTGCATTCTGCAGCTTTTTGTTCCACTTGAGTTCACAGACAAAATAGCCCGTGCCATGTTTGAAATGAAGCAAGGCAATATGAAAGGATTTTATGTAATTGGTTAATATACTTTAACATTTTAACTAATATCTTTGGTGTTAGTTTCTCGAAAGGAAATGTGTTTGCTTTCTTCCTCTTTTGCTTAATAATTATTTATGATCACACCGTGGATAATTTTAATACAAGCTTGTTCAGGTGTCATTAAATCATTGTTGGGCTTGACTGCATGTGTAAGGAAACAAGTGACCTTTAAAGATGATAGTTTGGAGCAGAAGCCATGGTAATGGAGAGCTGCAGAAGTACACACTGCATTGGCAAGAAGTGAGAGACCTTTCACACTTACCAAGAGAATAACTTTATTGAATCATAAGACCAATAAAGAGAAATGGTTTTTTAAAAAGTGGAAAGAGTAAGTAAGGGAGGTAAAGGGAACAGTCTGTTGCTGAAAATATGGAGAAAGATAGATTGACTGCAAAAATTGGGAAGTTTTTCTCATAAGTCACTGGTGGAATGAGAAATCCTTTGCATAGCAGAGGCTGCCTGCATTTAGGGCAGCTCAGCTCCCTGGTGACACATCTGGTGCCCCAGATCCAGTGGTGACACCTCAAGGGACTTGTGTGGGGTGGTGGTGCCTCTCACCAACACTGAGGCCTGACTGAGTCTGGAACTGGGACTGGAATGAAAAGGATGATTAACTGTTCCTGTGGGAATTCAAAGAAAGTCGCAAGAACTGCCCCAGAGGGGCAAAAAATCATGAGCAGCCCTAAAACGCTCTTAGTTATTGCTGGATGATGAATCAAGTACCTATATGTGCTACCCCCTGGGATGGTAGAATATGCAGGTCAGGCTGTCAGGGAATCTCTATTTTGATGTTTTTGGTAAAGTAAACCAGAAATGCCAAAGAGTTTGCAGAACTTTAGAATTAGAGCAGGTGAAGTCCGCAAGACTGTGGTCTGGTCCAGGTGGCATTCCATGATGGCCATAAAGGTTACTGTCAGTCCATTAAGGATCCCAAATATTTTACTTAGTTGATTTTTTTTGACCTTTTCTTTATGTGTATCTTCCCTTGCAAAAGAATATCCCAAGTGCCAGTGATGACTTTAACCCAAGTAAATTATCAATAATCATTATTATATAAATATATTAATGGTATGGTTTTCTAAGTTGGTAATTGCTGTCCTGACCCTGTTCTAGTTAACATCAATGGTAGATTTCTCTTCTCTGTAAAGGAGGTTTAGTAACTAAGAAATAGGTCTGTCCCTCAGTCTCTATTAATGATAGATCTCTGAAATTATGATTTTTCATCAAATTTATTCATTATTTGAATTTAATTTCCTACCTGGTATTTATTGACACTACATTCCACATCCTGTTAATACATCTAGAATCAGTTATTAAGCTTTTACTTCGTTAGGGTGATGGTATTTTCACAAACCCATGCCTTCAAAACCCTCAATTGAGAAATCCTAAAAATTATGCAACTAGGTTATATCACACAGTTTTTATGAAGTGCGTTTTAGCTCTTTCTATCTCATTATTGTTTGTATATAGTGTGTATGCACACAGTATACACAGTGTGCCTCTATTCTATGATTCTTTCAGACTTTTCTCTGTAAAAAGATCCAGAGATATAATTCTTTTTAATGGCAGCTGTAGTTGTTATTTTGCCACGTGACCCAAAAAGCTCACTACGTATCACAAGCCACACCAGTATTTCACTAAAATCCCTGGTCCTTTTGTGATCAGTGGTTTGTCTGATGCTCTGGTCTTTTTGTTTCTTGCTCTGAAATCAAGGAAGTGCACCCAGTATAAATAGTCCTACATACGAACACCACATTCGTTTTCATGTGGTTTTGTGTAATTTTGAAATCCAACTCCATATATCCATATTGCAAAAATCCTTCCCTGGGATGGCATAGTGATGAACTTCTTAACTTTGAAGATCTGCTCTACTGTAATTTTATACCAGGGAGAAAAGCTATCTTTTAAGAAAGAATATATTTCTCTATTTACTAATCCTTGTCCCATGGATATTACTGTATTGTCAATGAATAAAAATGGATATGGTATTTGGAATTTTATGCCTCTTCAGCCCACCAGCCCTTTGTAATCTCTCGTCAAGGAGATTAGACTGGGGTAGATGTCTGTGTACTGAGTAAATTACTTGTGCTACAAGCAAACCTGGAGGTTAACCGAATGCTCAGCATTGGCACCAACTGCTGACTGTGGTAGTCATTGCCACTTGGAAAACACAAGGTGTGTTACACAGTTACAGCAGAGGTGCCAACTCGTGTAACTCTGTCACTGCTGTTCCAAAAACGGGATGTGTCAGCTAAAACAGTTTAGTGGTCGGGCTTTTCTCACCTATTCTGTCATTTCAAGATACGATCCTGACACCTCAGAAGTTTATGTATGAACAAGTAACAAGGAATTTTACTCTGGAGCAATCAGACTCTGCAAATTCAAATCACAGAGCCAGCTGGTGAGCCTAATAGGGTCACATGTGGTTTAGCCTCTTTTGTTCCCTACTCCCTCCTTTTCCTAGTAGGAGAGGAAACCAATGGAAAATATAGACCCATCTTAATGCAAGCAATTTTCCTATTAGTGCTACATCTCTTCTTTGCTGTTTGGTAGACCTTATCCCAGCAAGAGAACCTCAGTTTTGCTTGAAAAATGCACTATATTAAAAGCTCTATCAGTTCTCCCCAGAGGTTGAGCTCTGCTGGGCCAAAGAAGGAATTGCAGTGCTGAAGCAGCTGGCTCAAAAAGTGTTTTAGTTAAGAATACAAGTTGCTAAATGAAGCACTGAGCAGATGGTCTGATTCCAGCTTTAAAAGCATATGAAGGGCTCCCACTTGAATTCCTGCATTTTTGAAGATTTCTGGCACAATCACCTCTCATTTCTAAGCCACCTATTTGGGATATGGTAAAATTAAAAGCAGTACTGAGTCCCAGAGCACCACCAATGTGTCATGCTGCCTCTGTGTATTCTTCCTCTCCTCATCACACAGTTGAGAGAGAAAGGGGATAATTTTCAATGGACAAAACACATTGTAGAATTTCTCGGGTCACATTTAGATCATTTGTCCCCCACTGTTCACCTCTGGGTAGGTGCCTGCTATAAACCACTCAGGTTTTCTCTTCTTCCTTCTCTTCTTCTTTTCCTTCTTATTTTTCTTCCTTTTTTTTTTTCACTCCTCCACATCTCCTAATGTGATCTAGTTATCCGAAGAATCTTACACAGGAGAGGAAATAAAATGAATTTTGTATTTGGTCAAATGTGGTGCTTATTGACTCCAGTATAGTTAATCTTCTGTGTGTGACCTTTGTAGCTCAGATTTCAAGTAGATGGTAATTTTTTTTAATGAAAAGTTGTCTGTTGCAAAACATGCTGCTAAAAGGAGAATAAAATCATTTGTCAAAATCGTATGAATTTGTAATTCATAATAGGCAACAGCAATTTAAGGAAATAGTTTTCCGCTACTGACACTGCTGTCAAAATAAATGTGGGGAGGATAATTATAGTAATTAACAAAATGGTTAATTGCACTTTGTCATAAGATAAGGTTGTTTGATTCCTGATTAGGAGTAGATCAATAATCAAATATTTCACTGTACATATCTGATTATTACAGGGATAGACCAAAAGTCATGTATCAGTTTCCCAAATTATGCAAAGCAATGGGAAAATATTACCTCAACAGCCAGCAGTTCTGCAGGTCACATTCTTCAATGTGCATCTTTACCCACATAGCTCTGAGGTCTCACAGTGTATTCTGCTCTGCAAGACTTAGCATCCTGCTGCATCCGGGATATTTTGATGAGGACAAGAGATGTTAAAAAGCATGAATATTCTCACTGGAAATTAACACTCAGAGAGATTGTGCGGGAAATTGTAGGACACCGGGGCAGTTCAGGCCTGTGTAATATAAAAGGAAAAAGGTCTCTGTATGAATGGGTGGCTACAAATGAGGTTCAGATCAGTGTGGCATGATAGGGTATCAACCACAACTTTGTAAGTGGTCATGAGAGTCCAGTACTGTTTGGGAATATGTATCCCAGAGGAACATGTATACATGTTTTTCTTCTTGGCCCTCTACAACATATGCTTGAAAGGAAGCTTCCCATACTGAGAAAGCATCCCAGGAAAAATCTGCATACACAAATAAATTTCTTTTTCCAGTTTCTATACCATCATTCAGAAATATAGCTCTAAATCCAGGCAGTTGGTCTACTTTCTTATCTTTTGTAGGCCAAAAACGCTAAAAGTAAAGATGAATGGAAAATGTTGTGATTTCGTTAGGTGAGAAGGAGGTGATCTAATCTAGTGCTTTGCAAACCACCTCCATCAACCCGTCCTCTGCATTCCACAGTTCCCAACAAGAGGCAGTTAGTCTTTCTCCTTGATTTTATCAATAATCATAAAGACCAGGATCTAGCAAAGCATGTAATCTTTTGTGTAGGAATCAACTCTCTTAGCATGGTAATTCTGTCTGTTCCACGTCTCAGTAGAAAATAGGTTGGAGAAATACAATTTCTCAAGGGCAAAATACAGACTTCTGAAAGCATCTCAGTGACTCTGGGGTCTGGACACCATTGAAAATTAAAGATATTTATGCTCCTAATACTCTTAAGTTTGGGACTTTAAATTTCTGAGTCATATGAGTCTTTTGAAATGAATACTGCCATAAGACCAATTCTTCTGATGCAACCCATACAGACTCTTTACCTGATTAAAAATTGGTTCCAGTAAATTGAATTTGAAATGTGTCATTTTTACATTTGCTGACATTCCTGGATCCACTACTCGTGTGTCATTGGCATTCCAAGCAACTGCCAGGAAATAGCCTGTAAATTGCAGTGGACAGCTGGGGAAGAGCGTTGACCCTCAGCACTACCCAGCCCGCCCATCTGGGGGTGGCTGATCTAGTGCAGTGCTGGGTGTGCGAGCACAGCACAGACAGCAGTCCAGGTATGGCCTGGTGAGCCCAGGAGGGCAAAAAGACATGCATGTGGTCTGTGCAAAGCATCTCAGCTCTGTGATACAGCACAGTAACTGATAGGTTCACTACGGTTTGGAGAGGGAAGTAAGATTTTCCTTTACTTATTCCTCTTGTCCCCTCCTTCGAGATATTCCATCCTCAACGCATTCTACTTGTTGAAGCACAGTTCTCTCAGAGGCCATGATCCTAAATGTGATCTGAGGTTCAATCAAATCATCGGAGCAGCAGACAGCTGTCAAAGGGTATGTTCCTTCTGTCCACCTGCCCTGTGTGGGTGCTGCAGCTCATGTGGCTGCACTGCTGAGGCACACACAGCCATGAGATCCTGCTGGAAACCAACCTAGCCCAAAAGAAAGATTTCACTCCAGCCAGGTCAGTTCCTTGATCACATCAAAGCATGGTAAGGTGAGCACTTGTGCCAGCATCCCCAGGACAGGGAGCATGGGACATACGGCCAGGATCTTGGGGGAGGACACGACTGCCTCAGCTTATGCTGATGGATGGTCTCTCTCCAGCCAAGCATCTTTCTCTTTTAACACCCCAAGTGCTGATAATACATTTTCATACTTTCTCAAACTTGAACTTCTGGGAAAACCCACTGACAAAAAAGTTTTTCGTAGTTTAATGCCAACTGAGCATACAGGTAAAGAAATATTATGGGTGGAAAGAGACATTGAGGATAAGAGGAACAAAGAACCTGTTTACATAGGCAAGAGGTATGTGTGCCCAGATAGTCCCAAGTCAATTAAAATGCTTTCTTTTGAAATAAAGAGCAGAAACATTGAATTCAGTGTAAAGTTTGACATTGACTTCAGTGGGAGATGGATCTGAGCAATTGATCCTGTGGAACAATAGGCAGTAGTCAAAGCTGGGGTTCTTCTAAGGCAGTTCTGCAGCCATAGAATTTACCATATAATCCACCACCTCCTAAAACATGGCTTTAAGCAGACTTTTATTTTCATGAAGTAAAATTTAGTTTGTGATCTGCCTGATTTTCACTGATAGACTTCCAAACCAAAAAACTCTTTCTAAATAAGTAAACAACATGCAAGAACAATAGATCCTTGTGGAGCATTAATCCTGAAGTCTAATATTGGCAATGCAGAGTCACTCAGTGGGGACTATAGTTTGTCAGTATGCTTAGTCTTCATTATCAGAGATTTTCAGCTGCAGATATCAGGGTGGGAAGCTGAAGGGTGACAGATGCTTGCTGTCAGAGTTTGCTGGTTTGCAGATGCCCTCCATTGTTCCTGACATCAGGGAAGGAAGTTGTGCCCATTCTCCGTTCTAAAATTCTCAACTGCTTCTCACACTGTACTGGGTTTCTAAAATCCCAGCATATTGCTAGCAAAGATCTCTACATTGGCTTGTCCAAAATAGGTATGATAAATTACAAAAAAAAGAAAAGTGACAAGTTTCTAACCAGGGATTCAATGTGGTCATCCCAAAGTATGAGCCCCACAGAGCAGGAACTCTGCCACTGCCTGTAGTCCCAGCTGGCTGCAGAGCATAGGAGGCCTTAGTAACGGCACTGTGATGCTATTGTAGCATGGCTTAAATGGTAAAGAGAGAACAAGGAGAACTTCCTTTCCCCTTCTGTCCTCTCCCCAGATGTACGGTGTTAGGTTACTTAATTAATTTTAACAAGGGAATGACATTCTCCCTCCATTTGTGCCTTGTCTTGAAAGGATGCAATGTACAAATATCAGTTTCAGCACATGATCCCCCACCAAAAAGAATGCTGTGCCAGATCCTGCTAAAATGAGTAGCAAAATCTCTTCTCAGAAAAAAATTGGGATTGGTCTTTGGAAAGAAATAGAACAGTTCCTGAGAACTCTAATTAAATCTATGAGGTACTCAATGTCTGCAAAGTTGTTCTTAGAAACGGAGATCTGGGCACCTTTGCTTGGAGGTGCTATTTATATCCTTGTATGCCTCTGCATGCAATAAAAGCCAGCATAAAATCATATAATTAGAGCAGCTCCTAATTGGAATGACAGGAATTAGGAGAGGTGGATAACAGCCAAAGTAAAAACACATAGAGACAAAAGCAAAGTGTTCTGTAGAACACCACAAAAAGAATGCAAGTGCTGGAGTAAACTCTTATACTGAAGTGGCTGCTTAAGATGGATGGCTAAACAAAGGACAATTGAGGTGAGTAAATGAAAGGAGACCTTGCAAGCTACAACATACCAAAATAAAAAATCCTCTGCAAACTGTACTGCCTTTCGGGGAGGGTGAGGGGGCTGATAAGTTTATTTACACTTTTAAAAAGCACTGCCAATCCCAATTTATCAGTTACTGTCTTGTGACAATTTATTCATTGTTCACTGTTAGAAGCTAGAAGTTACATAGGAAGCATGATTGGTGATAGCTTCTCTATTTCAATATGGTATAATAGAGATAACACAGTGCCCAAAAGCTCTACAGCCGCCTTTTTGTCTGCTTTGTCTCTTTTCATTACTCTATCAGAATCTTCATTTAATATAATCCAAAAAAGCAAGGTAATTGCTTCACTTATCAGTTATCATCGCACTCGCATACTTATCATGTCAAAATTATTTATGTGGATGGCCAGGTTGATCTTGCTGCATTTAGAAGCTTAAAATTTGAATAACTGTTCTGCCAGTTAGGTTATCAAAATTGCAGCATAAGCAATGGGTTTCTTCATTCTGTATCTTCAAGGGAGAATAGGAAGCATCTCATTGCAGGACTAGTTTACCCGTGGCTGAACACTGCTCCAGGGAGACTTACAGCAATTTTGTAGCCTGGCACTCTGAGTGCTGGGGACAAGCTTCATTTGCTAGATGAACAGTAAATAAAAATGGCATGATATAAATAGAGACAATAGGGAGAGACATAAAGGGGCATTGTCAAGGTTGTCATAGGTCCCAAATTAAAATAATAATTTACAGACCTGTGCAATTCTTTCTTAGTTTGTCCCTTCTGTTTGGAACATGTTTCATAGCTCTCTTTCTATATCATTTTTATTTCCTTATGGTTTTGGTAGATGGTAACTCACCTGTTTGAAAACCCCAGAGGCTGAAATAAAACAAAGCATGCAAGATCGGAAAGTCATTTTAACAACTTTTTTTTTTAATATAAAATAAATTTCCTTCAGCCAAGCTCTTGGACACCTTTACAGAGGGTAACAGAGGAAAGCCTAGCACAAACAGATACAAATAAAATAAAAATAAATGTTCAAACAGTTTTTTTCAACACAAGTGGTAAATTCATGGCATAGATGTCTTTTCATCAAATTACTCTGACAGGCAGGAACCTCTTCGTGGTAGCCCCTCACAAACACCTTTCAGACCACTGGACATCTTTACATGATGATTTCTCTGAAAATCTGTTATTGAAAGTGGACAATTTGCTATCCAGCTTTTGCTATTCTTCTAATAATGACCATTCCAAGTGTTTTGCAAAGCTTTTCAGTGAGTGAGCAGAATACATCCCAAGTGAGCAAGGACACTAGTAACTCACCCTGGAGATTGCACACTGGTCTATCACAAGACATTCAAATGGAAGAGGTCCTGAGCAACCCCCAACACTCAGAGTAGTACCTGTGTGAAAATTAGTTTGCATCTATGTGATAAAGAAGTGAGAGAGGATTTAACATGAGAGAAATCATTCTCTGTTTCTAAATCCTTTGCATACAGAGAACGGCTAAGTTCAATGAGTTTTCAATTATGTTTTCTAAACCGTGTGTTCCCAGACTGGTTTTGCTGCCTTGCTTTTTACACAGCAGCCACTGTGGCAAGTTGTGCTACTGGCAATGGCCTGCCGTAGAACAATGAGGAGGGAGAGGGGCAAGCAGCTTTTAGCTCTGCATCAAACCTTGAATCGCTTTCAATTGGCCTCTCCGTTACTGCTTGGGCATTTCTATTCTAGACAACCGGCTTGTCACAGCCCTCAGTTTTTGTGAAACTGGTGGGATCTGTCAAGAGATTATAGGTGTCCCAACACATGACCAAGCTCCTGAGTCACAGCGAGAAAAGACAAATGCATCTCTTTGCTGTAATTTTTTGGTTGGGTATGAAACAATTCTCTATCACATCTCCCTTTGGCAATAATTACTACGACCTCTGAGACTTGGTAAATCTTGAGTAAAAGTCACGGCAGAGAAAAGGGCAGAGTTTGAAATACAAATAGTAATTTCTCAATAGGTTGCAATACCAAAATTGTGTGGACTAAACAGAGATCCTGTGCCTCGGTCAGCACTCAGGATACTTTTGTGGCTTGAATTTCAGGGCCTCAAAGTGTTTTGATCCATCTATTTTGTGGTTTTGGACTTCTGTGCATTTTATTTACCATATACCTTTACAGCAGGTTTCACATCCAACACTCATCTCATGTAATGATTACTCATTCAATTAATGGCAAACAGCAGAGAGTAATGTATATTGGGGTTTTTTTTCCAATCTCTGTTCCCTGGGGGGTTCTAAAATATATTTTATAAGTGTATCCAGGCAGTCATTATCCAGATCATGTTATGGGTTTTGTAACTTCACAATGTATTTGATTGAAACATCATAACTCCTTCCAGGACAAAGGCTTGTAACATTACAGATGCAGGGAACAGAGAGGTCAGCAGTTGACAGCTGGTGGTTGGAGACACACAATCACAATATTCCCCAAGTTATTACAAAGATATTTAACTGAACAATGATGGAAGAAACTAAAAAACCTAGTAAACATTAAAAGTAAACATAATTGTTGCAAATTTAATTAAATTCTCTGCTGTCTTTGATGTGATGGCTGATCTGTAAGTCTTTCAATTTCTTTACTTTAATATCAGCATTTCCTCAGTCTAAACCTTTTCGAGACAGTAGCGTTTTATCTCAATTATTGCTTTTTCTCCATCAGTCTTTAAATATAATCTCATTTGCCTTTATGGATACTGTAACCCTTCTGAACAGCTTTTAACCTTTTTAAAAATCGCCTTGACCTGAGGATGCCCAAAGTTTTTTCTTCTTCCTTCTGTGATTTTTTTAGTGCAATATTGAATTATAGAAATTGGACAGATGAGCGATTTCCTATCCAGAGACCTGCATATATAGGAGCTTAGGATGCTAGAACAGAATTTTTGTTAGAATAATAATAATAATAAAAAAGTTAAAATATCTCTATCTAGCTTTCTGCTAGTAAAGAACCTTCAGCTTTGACCTCCATTTCAGTGGCAGCATTGTAGCCTGTGCTGCCACAATATTAGCTTTATCTTTTCAAAGGGAAAAAAAAGCTTTCTTTGTACAGTAGCACATTATCTTCAAAGAGCACTTACCTCAAGAGTCCAGCTCATCCTTCTGGTAAATTTAAGAAATACTCGGCTTAAAATTGTCTGTTTCAATCATGGATAATGTAGATAACTTTGTGTCTAAATGCCGCAAAGCAAGCTTTATGTCTGCTTTGTCTTTTCTCCCCACCCTTTCAGGTTTTTTTTCTCATTTAGTATCTAACGAAGATGCAGGCTAATGGAAGAATGATACATGAGTACAACTGAAGCTCCTGGAATTTGATTGTAAATGTAAAAGTCGCTATTGACCATGATTTGGTAGCTTTGTGTGTTTTAGGTGATGAGGTGAGGAATGGATATCTCACATACAGTATAGCTCCTACAGAGTCAATGGTGTGTTCTTTGTATCACCAACCTGGCTGAGCAAATTCCGTGCTGCTCTGGCCGCAGCCATGGTCCCTCCATCTGCCTGCTCCACGTTAGCTGGTGTTTCCCTCGCTGGCTTACATGTGTGCACACCAAGCAGTAACACCGTGAAAGGCTTTTCCCCAGTGAAACCTGCCATCTATACTGCCAGTCTGTGATGAGTGTGCCAGCTCAAAGGTATAAGGGCTTTCTGGTACCCTCCCTTGAGATATCATTGCTTCACTTCCTACATATACACACAGTTGGAGCATCAGCACCCAGAAATTTCCTTTCCACTGTGATTACAATTACCTATCCCAAGCAGCGATGCTTAAAATTGAACTTCACTGCTTAAAATGGTTCATGAGATCAAAAGGCTATACCTGTGAGCTCCCTAATGTGTTAAACAACCATGCCAGGTAGTGTTACCTCTATCTAGCAGCAGCTACTTAAAAGGACCATCTGCCAAAAGAGGTTGCTCATCTATTTTAAGTTCTCAAACTTGTAATTTTAAGGGGAAACAGTGAATTTCAGAAGTACATGATTAGGTTCAACTACATCTCCCTAGACTCGGGCAGTAGCATTATTGCTCAAAATAGACCAAGTTTAATAGAAAGCAGGGGAAAACTAGCTGCAGTGAATTTCCCCTGGATGAACACATAGATGCATGTGTGTACCTGAGAATTTACAGGGAAATGTCTTTATGCTGTTTGTGAATTATGCACTTGAATTATGATTGCCTTGCATGATATATATTTTGAAAGCGTAACATTGCAAAAGTAAACTTTAAAAAAGAGCGACATTTATTCTTCAGATTTAAAATTAATTTCCTGTGTTTTTCTGGGTTTTTATCCTATCTAAGTTGTAACCTTATGAGAAGAAAAATGAGAAACTATTTCTTTACACTGAGACCAGTATCAGATGAAATATAAATGTAATAGTTTCTATAAATGTTAACCCACTGCAACACTCTATACCAGAACTAAAGATCTGCCAACTGTTTTAGGTTAAGTTACTGCTGCTCTCCATGTTAGGTAATCCAATGTCATTTAAGTAAAATAAATTGGAACTACTCAAGGAATAAAAAGAGGTGAAAGTGCAGAATCTGGTTTGGATAAAAGTTTAATTCTTCAGTTCCAAGTGACATAGCCCTTACAGGAAGCCAAGCAAACTCAGACAGGAGTGGCCAAGTAATGAAGATGGATGCATCTTCTTATCAGCAGGCCATTTACTAGGGCTTGATGTAACCTTAAACATTGCAGATAGCTCAATGGCACTTGCCACTAAGCCTCTAATTAATGAATAGCAGGCCCTAAATTAACAATGTGCACTTACAGATGAATTCTGGGCACTCATTAAACGATGTTCAAATATCAAGCAGTAACTGTTAGGTTTATTCCTTCTGGATTACTATATACTGTGTTTATTTGCTGGGAGTTTTCACAGGAGGTTTTGTGTGCTCAACTGCTGTGAGCCCAGGTGCACTTCAGGAAAGGGTATAGTTCACTTGAGGAGGGCAAGACAGAGTAGCTGTAAACCAGGAATTGTAACACCTGTGCAGCAATTTAAGGAGGATTAGAATGATCCTCTATTCAGCCTTAACTGCAGTGACAAATGGACTTGATTGCTTGGAACCATTCTCAAACCTCAATTTTATGTAACTCTCTTTTGCAATATCCTCACTGGTGCCTTCCAAGGCGACCTGGAACAGGACCCAGGAGGGTTCAATGGTGGGTTACTGTTTAGTAAAATACTAGTTCCTCCACAGCTCATGTGAGAACATTGCTGTAGAGGTGGTCTTGCACAGTGTCCCAGCTCCTTGATCGAAGAGACAGAGAGATAAGGAGCTCAGGATGAAATCTGTATCTTAACTCGTAGGGGCCAATCAAATGGTATTTTAGAACAATAACAGAGGTGATTATTTAGATGGTCCTATTGTAAATGTTGTGCTTTAGGAGAAACATCTATAAGAAATGTATCAGACCATGTTGCCACATCAGCTAAGTCATCCTTGTCAAATCAGAAGTTTAAGTCACCCACTGTGCTGAACTGCAATGCAAGTGAGAGAGAATGAGCCTTTCAGAAATATTGGTGTAAACTGTGATTGAGGGCAAACAGGCAGAGCTGGTTTAAGCAAAATCACAATTCATTGCAAGATCCCTGAAAAAATAAGCAGGCTATTCTCTGAAAATGGAAAGGGAATTATAGATCCTTTCAGACCAGTATTCAGCAATATGAGGTTTTCTGCATTATGAGTATTCTCATTAACGTGCCATCCAGCTACTACCTCATGATAAGTTCAGTGATATTATCTGTAAAAAAATAAAGGGGGCTAGAGAATAAATGGTGCTTTTCTGAAATGCATTCTGCACATCATCTTATCCCAGAACTGTTGTCCATGTCAGAAAAGTTTGAATGCAATACCAGTCTGCTGTGATGTAAAATTACTAATGTGATTGGCATTCCTGTTGCATGACATACAGAAGAGAAACATCCGCTCAGAGCAGAGCTCACTTTCAACTGCGCCTGCAAACATTTGGAGTTTGTGCACAGGCTGTGTAAGCAGGATCCCATGCACATTCCACATAATCCAGTGCCATGCATCCAGTTCCATTTATGGGCAAAATGAAACACTGGCTCTTCTTTCTATGGATCATTCCCACAACATCCTTTTTTTGAAGTTTAATGTGGACAAATTTGGGAAAGAGGCACTCCTGTAACTTCCTGCAAACCAATCAAAACCAGTGCTTTTCAGATTAAAAATTTAAGGGGGGGGAGGGGGGGGGAGGGGAGAAAAAAAGAACTAAAAAAGAAAAGCAAAGACAGTCCTTTCCTTAATAAAATATTCTGTAGAAAAGGTAACTAGGTGGGATTTTGTAACCTGGCTTTTCCTTTGTGATTTGTTGATAGAAGATGGGAAAAGCAACTGTGTCGTACACCTTTCCAGCTTCTTTTTACTGCAGAGGACTAAATGCATACTATGCTGGGCATGTGTAAGGTGATGCTGTTATATTATCTGAAAGTTACTTCCTTTTATCTTTGAACAAAAAACTTTATTTGAATGAGAAAACTGTATTATCACTCATGAAGAAAAAACTCTTCCTCCCTCTCTCTTTGTCACTGCCTTATAGAACTATCTCTGAAGCTTTCCCTAGCATCCTCTCTCTTTCTCTCTGCAACTATTTTGAAAAAAAAGGATCCATAAATTGGCAACAAGTATGCTTAGTTGCCACTAGATAAGGTGACAGACAGCAACTATAGGAGCTTTCCAGTGCTGTGAAATGCCAGAAAAATTCAGTGGAATATATTTAATAGGATAGCTCTTTTTTGGATCATTGCTGTTTATTAATAACGGTATGGGCATCTTGCGGTCTGAATGTGTTTTTTGAGTTCTAAATATTCTTCTCTTTTTTCTCCCATACGTGCACCACAGTGTTAGTTGGCATCATTTGAACTATGGTTTTATATTTCTAGAACTGTCCTTACTCCCCTTTTCCAGTCACAGGAGCCAAGAACTGCAGCAGGGTTTGTAGAGGCACACATTAATTTCAGTTTAGTCCTGCAAGCTACATTCCTTTCCAAACATGTTTTAACCTGACATCATGTTCTTCCTCAAACTGCTCACAAATAAAGATGTGATTCATATAAACTTCCACTCTCACCAAGCTTTGCCAACTCTTCATTTTCTTTTGGCAGACTTTGTGGGCACTTCTGATTCTAGACAGGAATGACAAACTCAGCACCTTCCCTGTGCCGTACCACAGGCATTGTGGCAGTGTCAAGGGGCTGCAGACCACAGCAAATCCCCTTTTTGAGTAGAATATGTACCTCAGAGATCTTGGCATAGGTTGTTTCATGAGGAGCACTTACTCTGTGTAGCAGAGGGGGTGCAGGGGCCTCCCAAAGTTGGCAGTGTTCATCATGGACCAGAAGACACAATGGGGGTTGGGTTTTATTCTGGCCATTAACTGCCTCATGCTGCCTGCTGCTACAGCCCACCTGTGGGAGGAGCAGAAGGGCTCTGTTCTGTCAATATCTGCCAATACCTGGTTTTGTTGGGCATCTATATGCTTTGGAAAAGCATATTGGTTGATTTTAATAATGGATTTGTATTCCTTAATGCAATGAGCTATGTCTTCCGCTTGAAAGCATAGTCGTTACTACCCCTGCCACTTTCCTCAATAAAGATTACAGAGTTTAAAGGTATTGTCAGGTTTATTCCTTGTGCTTCTTAATGAGCCAAACTGTGCCATACTTTTTGTTGCAGAGCCTGGTGAACAGGCTCTTCCCATGGGATTAATGCATGATTTTCTGTATCTTTCTCTTTGAATTGTCACATGTCCCTAAGTGAAAAGCTGTCACATCTCCGAAAAAAAAAGCATTTATGTCTTAGAATCAATGCTGGAAAATACCTCTAAGATTGAGTCCAACCATTAATCCAGCACCACGCTATTCATGCTATTTGTAACTAAACCCTATCCCAAGTGACACATCCACGTGCCTTTTGAATATTTTCAGGGATGATGATTCCACCACTTCTCTGGGCAGCCCATTCCAATGCCTGACCATCTTTGAAGTCGAGAAATTGTTCCTATTTTCCAATCTAAACCGTCCTTGGTGCAACTTAAGACTGTTTCCTCTGGTCTTGTTATCTGGGACAAGAGACTGACCTCCACCTAGCTACATCCTTTCAGGTACTTGTAGAGAGTGGTAAGGTCCCCCCTGAACCCCCTCTTCTCCAGGTTGAGTCCCCCAACTCCCTCATCTGCCCCCTCACAGGGCTTGTGCTCCAGACCCTTCCCCAGCTCCACTGCCCTTCTCTGGACTTGCTCCAGTCCCAAAATGTCTTCCTTGCAGTGAGGGGCCCAGAACTGGACACAGGATTTATGGCCTCACCAGCGCTGAGCACAGGGGGACAATCACTGCCCCGGTCCTGCTGGCCACACTATTGCTGATACAGGCCAGGATGACACTGGCCTTCTTGGCCATCTGAGTACACTCATATTCAGATGGGATTGTTGTGACTCAAGTGCAGAATCCAGCACTTTGCCTTGAACTGTTGAACCTCATACAGTTGGCCTACATAAATGCCAAATGCAAATGCCACGAAACAAGGTACAAAACAGAGCCTGAAAGTCAGGTGAAGGTGTTAAGTGTGGTTCAGCTAGTGAGCAACTGTGTGAGACCACTTTTCTCCCAAAGTCATGGTGAAGAACCACCTGAAGGCCTAAAGATACTTTGAATATTATCAAGTATAAAGATTGCAATAAACTATCTACAAAACAAGCCAAAGAAGTATCTTTGAGTAAATAATCTCAAAGATCCACAGAAACAAGAGATCCCAGAGCTCTGGAAGGATAGGATCACAGTGTGAACCAAGACAGAAAAAGAGAAAAGAAATCAAAACTAAAACAAAAAAGAAGATAAAAAAAAATAAAAAGGCTGAGTGGTAAGTGCACCTTACAGAAGCTCTTCTGTCCTTGAATGCAGTATGTAATTTACTATAGCACAGCCACATTATCCATTTATCATAAAACCAATATGGGGTATCAGACCATCTGTGAGTCTTTCCAAGGTGAAACAAATAGTATAAATTGCCTCCAAGAGTCCAGGCAGAGGGACCACAACTCTTGCAATGCAGTTGGACAGTCTCCTGGCAGCGGAACCACTCCCGCCTGCAGTTGACAGGCTGTGCTTAATCCGGTTTAATGCATTTGAATAATGAAGTCCAAATACATGTAGCAAGAATTAATTTCAGGTCCAGGTTAGCCACTGTTGACATTCTCTGTAGGAATTCTGGGCAGAAATTACAGTTTGTAGCAAACCCCAAAAAAATTGTGAAGTATGTAAATTGGGATGTTTAAAATATTAGAACTCTAAAGATGAAAGAGGTTGTCTTTTGAATTATGAGATGGAGTGGCAATGATGTTATGCTGTTTACATCAGCTGAGGGCACAACGTAAGATGGTTTTTATATATTTTTTCTTATTGCAGTTAACAATGATCTTTGAAAGCTTCCTTATATATGGGTTTTTTTCTCTATGTTACTATAGAACTGCTAGACTCCAGGCACTGCACTTCTTTTAAAACAAGGATAAAACTCTAGAAAGGGAGAATGTTGTCCCAAGGGATTGGAAACGGGACATAAAGGCCTCTACTCTCTGATTCTCTCTTGAATTAGGTTGGTTTTAGGCTACTGCAGTGGTTCAAACACAGCCAAGATCAGTAGTGAGATTACAAATGGGCTATGAGTAATTTATTCGTTTGTTTGTCTCAGAGACCATAGCATGTCTCTGGGCTGATCACATTGCATTTTGTCTTTTTGTCATTCACATTTGTTTAGCCAAATCTCCTCTAAGAAATGTTAATCCATCCCATTATCCGATTGCCCAGCCATTACTGGCCAGGTAACTCAGGTACAATTGGTTCTATTGCCAGACTGGATAAAACTGTACACATGTATCTCATTTGGTAATGTACTCTTCAGGAATTATGATTAGTACAGATGTTGCTTCTTAATTTATGGGAGCAAAATTGTTATATACATATACATATATCTACACTGCATGTTTTATGTTACACCAAATGGGTGAGGCCAAAACATTCCATTCACCTGCCCTTGCCCCAGGATTCAGAATAAAAGACAATAATAATTTTACTCAAATTCTTTTTTTTTAATTGATAGCTGAAGATCAAATAACAGCCCCCAGATATGAAAGCTGAAATGAAGAACATGTGGAGATGTCATTAAGGCTCTGCTAGTCCTCTCTGCCCTTCCATCCTCCCCGCACTGCTCGCTGGACTCTGTCCTTGCACTGAATGCAGCTTTAGCTCTGTGCCGCAGTGTTTGCCGACGGAGAGTCACTGGGTGTGGCCCATGGATAGGGGAGACAGCACGAGCACTGGGGAAAGTCTTCCTACCCCTAAACCTCTGCACCCCAGCTAATTAATCAATCAGGCTGTATCAGCTGCGTATGTATCTAATGTATTGCATCACATCTTATTAATTTCAGTCCCGATTAGATCTCTAGCATGAGAAGGAATGTTATAAATGTAAGATGGAAACTGTCACCCATCTTTATTCTGGTAAGCACCAAAAATCCCACAGCCAGATACTGCAAAAGTACTAACAGTATTTTCTGTAATATTGGCTGCATACTGAGTGTACTCATAGGCTCAAGGCCTTTTTTGCAGACCCTTTCTCAGGACTTCAGGCTATGGAAATGGCTTTACTCAGAGCTGCTGTCTGGGACGCTTGACCTTCTGGCTCTGGTGTCTGAGCCCAGCAGAAACTGCTGGGAGCCACCCCTGGGGCTGAAGCTGGGGGCAATAGGGTGGCACATTTTAGCCACAGCATTCCTTTGTGTACTTTCAGAGCTGGCAGGTCAGTGTGAGTGCTCATCAGCCCTACCCAGGCACAGGTTCTTTGATGTGTGGCACAGAGTGAGTTTCTAATATTCATGCCTTCAAATAGGGCCTAAATTTGCCTAACAGTAATCACTCATCAGTCTATTTGACAATTTGCATGGAGTTTAGAAGACGGTGTCCAGCTTCATTACTTTTACTCAGACCAATAGTTCTATTGTTCTTAAAAGAGAATGATCTTTCCTGACAAAAACACTACAAAATGTTTTTATGGGTAGTAGAGATGAAAAGTGGTTTTCAAATACAATTGGCGTTTGTGTGCTTAGTGCTGGAGGTGGCCGTGTTGCTGAAAAATGATGTTGCCTATGATGCCAACCATATGACAATTAACTCAGCAGAGGAGAGTGTGTGAATCCATTTTCAACCTCTTTTAATAACAGGGTAACAACCAAACTTCTTTCTCCAGTGGTTAAACCAATATTAAATTCGCCTAGAAACTTGTTTACAGGCTTTTCCACTGGATTCGTCTGTTGCCAGTGCCATGAAGGACATCAATTTTCAGTATGACAACTCCCTCCAGCTCTGGGATTGGAAATGCCAATTGTAATTAATTTTTTTTAAGCACATGCTTTTTGCAGTTTAATTATGGCAAGAAACACTTCTTGTTTTGTGAACTTCCAGACTTTTGAGCTCAGCAAAACTCTGTTTGGCATTCAGCAGGCAAGTTCTGTCCTTGCTGATGTCAGTGGTACACTTACTCCTCCAAACACAACACTGGATATTTAGTCTTAAATAAAATCTGAACAAACTGTACTGCACTCAGGTTAAATGTGCTGTAAACACTGATTATTTGCGACTCACATTTAATCCTAACCATGGGTTATGTATATTTTCCCTCTTAGATATTTCTGGTGTAATCACAGTGTGAGTCACACAACCTATCAAAAGTGCAGATATGAACTACAGTCGTTTTATATGTTTCTAAACAATGAAAACAGAAAAAGTAATCTCACAACAGCTAAAGGTTTTCTATTTTCAAAAGGCTCTTATTGGTGACATTTCTCCCTGCACTGCTGTTTTGCAATCACATAGCAACAGAGCCTTTGAAATAACTTTTTTGTACTCAATATATAAGGTACAGTGTTTGTAGAAACTGATTCTGCTCAAATGCCACCTGTTTAAATGCTAAATGGCATCAAAACCAAACAGAAAAAAAAGAATGACAGTCCAGTGGAGACCACTCCCCTGTAGGATGCCTGAGCTCCCCTGTTCAGCTATTAGTCCTTTTCTCTTGAGTTTCAAAGCAAGTGGGTGTAGCAGAGTTAACTTGGTACAGTGCCTGACCATCTCACAGCTTGCCCTCCTACAATCCTTCACAGGATTCAGGCTTGCTGAGACCCTGAACCGTTCCGTGTTGAGACATGCCTGCAGCCTCCTCACACTGTTTCTCAATATTGCCATTTCAGCTTTTAACTATGCATTTGAGAATCTACACCTAGCAAGGCCCAGCTGAACTAATTTTTAGGAATCATCAATATATTTTGAGTCAGGAAAGCAATGAAGACAGTCATCTAACATCCAAACACTCTCAGACTTAGAGAATTTCAGATCTTCATCTAAACTCTTTGATTTGGGCTCCCCTTCCTTCAGGAAACCATCTGTATTTTTCTGAGCTGCCCTTTTTTCCCAAGTTCTAGGCTCTCCCTAAAAGCCACTCTCCTCCTCTTTTCTCCTAACTGCACAGTAAATTGAGTGCAGTCCTCCTACTGATACAGGACCTTCCAGTCTTCACCAATACCACTTCAATCTCTCCCCACCAGCAAATCCCAGTTCTCCCTGGTGCCTGAGCAACGAGATGGTTATCAGCTCACCTACCAAGTGCCGATTAGGAGTGAATGACAGATTTTTGTGTCTTAAGATTTTGCACCTCTGTGTAGCATTCATGTGTGAGCATCTATAGGGTTTAACTGCTGGGCATGAAAGGGCCTGAGGAAAGAGTGCTACAGACACTGAATATCTACAGCAGCATCATTCAAGAGAGAGAAGAGTCCTTGTCCAGTCAGGAAATGCAGACTAGGGTTGAGCTTACTGAGTGATAGAGCTGGCTGTCATGTTTGCAAGAACAAAGCAGAAGCAGCCAGTGCCATACATTTCAATGCAAATCCATGTGTATCAAGTTCAGAATTATTCAGTTCTATAGCCTGCCTGGGGCTCACCTCTGGAGAAAGTCTGAGGCAGGGGCAAGGTCATTAAGAAGGAAGAATTGGAAGTTCAAAGGAAGATGCTGAGAGATATGGAACCACATATAGTGAGAAGCAAGTGAAGGAAGAAAAGGGAATACAGAAGGTTGTTATTATTTCTTTAATGAGCAGAAGTTCTTTTCAGGATGGTTTGTTTTTCTGAGACTTGCCCATTTTGCATTGTATTCAAGTGGGGAAAAAGGAGAGCTCCTCTTTTTTAAGCAAAATGTGTCATTCTCTGTGCTTTCGAAGCTATAAAATTTGCACTAGCAGCTATAATACAAAAAACCACAAAAACATTTGCAGTTCCAGGCTTTCTGAAGTTGGTGTGGCCTATTATGGATAGTCCTTGTAACACAGCCCTAAAGGGAAGCAATATGCCTGACTGATGTTGTCAGCTTTCAGATTTTCTTCTGTGCTCCCACAGCATGTACCACTAGATTGAGCATCTGGTTGAGACCACCTAGAAGTTTTGTCATGCCAACAATTTTTATACTATGAAATTTTTTGTGATTTCTCACCACAAGGTTTGTGAACACACTAAATTGTAATGGTAGGGAAGTCAGCAGGACATAATATGTGGTCACATCTCTCTTCCACATCAGCTTTGCCCATACCAAGATTACAAGAAAATACGCTCTCATTTTGAACAAGTTTTCTATCCAGAAAGGCAGAGAGAAGTGGAAGATAATGTCAGTCAGTATTCAGGGGCTTCACTTTCTTCACTGCCATGGGTGCATAGGGAAATTGGTCATTATTTCCCCCCAAACAGGAGTTTTCTTCAGTGTCACTAGTGTCCATCTGAAATGCTGACAGGAATTAAACCAAGTCAAGTAATGTACAGGTTTCATTGTCATACAGAATATATGTATAAGGCTTTTATTATATTAGCACCACTGTATTGTGGAATATTTGCATGCCATCTTCCATTTGTATCAGCTGTATAGAATGTCAAGTGTGTTGTGCTTGCAATAATTTTAGGAATGTAATATTTCAAGTTCAGGAAGTTAACAACTTGGGCTTTTTGCTTTGCACGTCGTAACCTTTTATGTTATCATTTGGTGAGATGAGGTGAAGACACAGAGGTGCATAAATTGGAGACCTCAGAGCTGTGATTATGTTATTGCTGACCCTCATCACATCTAACATTACACTGTGCAGCAATGTTCACAGGAGAAAAACAGTCAGAAAGAGGAGGCAAAGTGTAACTTGTTCACTTGAGAATAGTTATATTTTGATAGGTACAAATCAGGATAGTTATGCTGAAGTCAGTGTTATATCACTGAGGATTTGGTGACAACAACTTCCCAAACTGCTTTGCAGACTGAAAATATATAGATCCAGGTTCATTTTTTGCTGGAATGCCTCATATAGTATAAATAGTACAAAGTATCTCTAAAAGAGGGAGTGCTTTTTGATGTCTCCTGCAACCACCAGAAGAGTCATGATGGGTCTTCCTCATTTTCATCTGCCGTAACAAGTCCTGAGTCAGAGCTCAACAAGTGGCCTGAGCACAGCCCACCTGCTGCTCTACCCTGTGGTAGCAGTGAGCACAAAAGGGCTCTAAGGATGCCCACACCCCAACACTTCCCAGAGCTTGACGTGTGCTTCTTGAACATGCCATCTGCTACCATGGCAATCTTTTAACACCAGAAGTTGTTGTCTGTGGTGCTGTCACCTCAGGATGTGTGGGGAAGGGGTTTCCTACTCGAATTACATCTTCCAAATGCAGGACACAGCTGTCTGTGCTGTGATCTGTCCTGAGGAGTTTGCAAGTGGTGGTATGCTCTCTACAGCATGACCTGCAACAGGCAGTGGTTTTCCCATACACTGGTATAACTTAATTCATGAAGCAGATTTCATTAATCTGCTTTTTAAGACTAGTCAGGGAATCTGAAAATTGATGCAGATGCACAAGCAGAAACAGGCCCTTCAAGGCTTTATCTTCAGAGGTATGGCATCCCAACTAACCTTCAAGAGAATGAAGATTCACAATGCCAGTGTCTAATAACTGTATCTCACTCCATTACAGGTATTTCAAGGCCATTCTGTGTAAACAGTGTGCATTGCTTTGTGTCTTAATCTGTAAGACAACCAAATATCCCGCTTGCAGATATATGTTAAGGTTTAATGAATCTCATGCCATAAAAGTGTTGCTCAAGACTAATGAACAAACAAATATTTGCTTAAACTCCTTTGTGAAAGTCAAACAAGCTTTCAACAACTATTCACATATTTATTGTCAGATGTGAGTCATCACTTAGGTGCCCATCCCTGTGCTCTTAGCAGACGGTACCGGTAGTTTCACAGCATTTTTCCCTCTTCCCACCCCCACTTTCGGTACCATCGCTAGCAAGAACCCATCTGGAGAGTATTTTGTCAATGGCAGAACTGTCTCTCCTTCACTGTTGTTTGTGCCATAGTGGCAGTAGATCCCTTTGCTGTCTGTGAGGTGACGGTGGCCTTTTGGGGCCCACCTCAGCCCCATGGTCCATGCAGCAGCTGTTTGCTTCAGCTCCACTCTGGGGCTCCTGCTGACTGAGTGAGTGCAAGCACAGCACAGGCATCTCTTATTCCTCTCCAGGGGAAATAGCAGAGGGTTGAGGCTCGGTGTGGACCCTCTTCCAACTGCCGATGTGCCAGCAGTGGGGCTATCTTCCTTCCAGCAACTAGTCACCACTCCTTTGCCAAAAGTTATCATCTCCTTCCAAGCTGCCAGCTAAGCTGTTTGTGTGGCCACTCCCTAACCTGTCACAATCACAGTGAATAGGTTCACCCTGAACTGGTCAAATAACAGGGCTTTGCCAACCAGCCCCATATCTGGGGCAGTGGCCATTTCAGCAGCTCTATCTGCAGCTGCAGAAGGATGGACATCTCTGCCCATAGACCCATAGCAGTATTTGGAAAGTTCACATAGGATTTGCTTTCTAAGTACATACTATGAACTTAGAAGGTGGATTAATAACAGGGATTTATTTCTTGTGTTACTGAGTGGCATTAAAATTGTGTGTCGATGCTTGTTTTATTTTTATTCTGCTGCTAAACAAGCTGAAGGCTTTAAGGATATTTTTTGTTCTGTTGTGTTAGTGGGGTCTACCCAGGATGGAAAAGAAAATCAATGTTTCAGGGTTGTGTAACTGTGGGGTTTTTTTCTTGTGTTGCTTGTTTCATTATGAGGAAGGAATTAAAAATCCCTCCTAGACAGTACTTAAAATATCAAAGTCATTGTTTAATGCCTTTGAGTCACTGTACAACTAATTCAATTGCACAGTGTAGAGCAGTTTCACAGTATGTGAAACACAGATAGTAGAAAGGAATGATTGGAAAGTTGAATAAACACAACATTAGTTTGCAAAGTCTGAAACTTTCTGATGACTTCTTTTGCAATGATCCAGCACAACAGCTCATCAGCAGATGTGAGAGCAGAAGCTCGTAAATCCAGAACCGAGCCCCTGTCTCCTCCACCTAAGCTCAACTAGCTGGGTTAATGCTGGTAGGACCCTCCTGACCCTCCTTTAAACCTGCCACTGAACGTGGGTCAGGTTAGCACTGGATGTCAGCACCTTTGGGGAGGTAGATAAGGATCAAAGCTCCAATGGTTGTGTCTTCAGCAAAGAATAAGCCTCATGTGGTCAGGGACCAAGGCAGCAGAAGGCTTGCCCACAAGGCAAGGGCCATGAGGGCCATGCACAGCCAACCTGACCCAGAGTTTCTTGGTGACAGGGCAGGGATTGCAGTTTTTGCGGCACTATCAGTAAAGGGTCATTTCATGGTCAATCTGGTACATCTGACTTCACACCCAATGCTAAGAGATCATCACCTACAGAAGTTCTTCCAAATACCCCAGGGTATTAGTAGGGAAAGATAGCGACCCCTCAACCTGATTTGTGTGAGTACCGTTCCATAATAAAGGAGGTCATCCCAGATAATTACTGAATTTATTTTTGTATCAGCTTTGCAAGGTATAGCAGCAATTGTGTCCTTGTTTTACAAATGACTGTCCGAGGCACAAAGAGGCTTCAGCTTTGCCTTTCTCATCACTTCAGAAGAGGTAGTACTGGTGTAGGCTTATCTGAATTGGCTCTCATTTAGTTAGGTGTGATACCATTTTGCCCACAGACTCAAAGTTTCTCCTGATGCAGACTTTATGTGGGTAGAAACAACTCTGGTGCCCACTTATCTGGTCTCTGAAAGCACCTGTTAGCCTCCCCATTAGCCTCCCCAAGACTGCTGGAGATACTATGCTTAAAATTAGACATTCCTTGTCCTGGCCTCCTTACCCGCATATAGATCTGCCAGAGAAGCTGTCCATACCTGGGACTGAGCTAGGTGTTCACACACGTGGGAGTGCCAAAGTCCTGAAACAAGTATCCCCCACCTTTCCCTTAAAGCCAAACTGAAGCTATGTGGTTTGGGTATATCTGTGGTTGGTAATCCACCCTGTGGGAGTAAAATACACACTGATCGTGAGTTCCGGCCTTGGTTTCATGTATTCCCATACAAAAGCAAACACAAAGAAGAAAGTATCTTGAAGCTATCGAAGTCACCATTCATATGTTGATGCTTAGTGTTTGGGACTGATTAGTATTGCCACTGAATCACAGATATTTCCTGTATTAAGTGGCCCTAAAGTGAATGTCAACAATTTAATGACAACAGCATTATTGTAGGCAGTGGCAGTTTGGCAAAGAGAGAAGGTAGGAGTGGAATTATTCTTTAATGAACATCCTGAACGGGCACAGATAGGAGAGGGAATGGAGCAAAAAAGGAAAAGGACAAAGAAGCACACATGTGCTCTTAAAAGTTTCTGACAAGCTAAAAGCCTCAGAAACAAATTTGAGTTTAAAAAGGCATTTGAAAAGTTACATACTCACTTTTGTACAGCACAACAATGGTGGAATGCTAATAACATTTAATTTCCCTTGACTTCTAACCTTCTTAACCTGCTGTGCTGCTAGAACAGTGCTGTAAATCAAAATATGCTGTATTGTATGGTTAACATGTGTATTGAGTCATTCCAGACTGCCTGGTGCTTTTTAGAAACAAAACTCACAATAGTGTTTGTGCTGTTTTTCATTTTTCATAGACCTTTCCCCTCAATCATTCTACAACTGGTTAGGTTATGTATTAAAAATACAATATAAAAAAAAGGGAGGGGAGATGTAGGGGTAGACATAATACCACAGAAAGTACAGCACAGATGAATAGGCCAAAATATCCTTGACACTACTTTCCCCTTTGTTCTAAGTGTTCTTCCAATTTCAATAAAAACAAATTGGAATACTGCCTGGGGTCTACTAAATCATTAGTAAATTAAGAATCTGTTTTTAATAACATTTCACTTGTAAATAATGCATTAATTGACTAGCTCAAAAGTTATCTTGAATGTTAGAAACTCTGGCACTAAATGTGTAATGAAAGAAGTGTGATGTTTGAGGAGGCTGGATGGCAAATGTAACAAATTAAATATGACAGTTGATATTTGTGAAAATGGTGATATAATTAGAGGACACCTGCAGCTGTTTTCCAACCAAAACAACAGAAATTAAACATGTATAAAGTACATGTGTCATGTTTTCTCTTGGCATATTTCTTTTATTCTCTTTAGGGCTTTTTTTTTTTGCATGGGTCTTTCTATTTTTTCCAGCTTTTGTCTGGTCATATGACTAACAAGTGTCTCTTTATCCAATGATACCATTTATAAGATATATAAGTGATCATTTTGCAGTGTAAAGACAAAGAACATGAACCTTAATTACCAAGCAAGAGCTGGAAGTGACTAAAGCACCACACATGCCTGAGCGTATTTTAACCCTTGTGCTTGGGAATAGTCAAGGATCACACCAGGACTTTTCCTGTACAGTCCTCACCTGCAGAACTCACCTATGCATTTCACCACCCTGTGCTGACAGCCTTAGTAAGGATTTCTGTGAACTAAAAGGTAATGTGATGTATAAGCATTGCAAATGTGTAGTTGGCATGTGTGCGGTGGAAAGAGAGTATGATGCTGCCTCAGCCATCTCGTGAGGATTTTGAACAGGTTTCTAATGATAAAGGGAAAATGTGAAGTTCTTAAGCAACATAGAAACACATGTCATGCCACTACTGGGAAAGTGTGAAGAAGATTGATAAAAGATGACCAAAAATAAAAGATTTTTGATCTGGAGCCAAAGATTCTGGGTATTTCAGTTCATGGACGCTTTTCCATCTGTCCTTGCTCCTTTCCAGTTGGTGTACAAGACAGCATCCTACCAAAGGAGATAGGATTTGGACTTGCAAAAGCAGGAGTCTGTAGAGTGACTCTCTTCAGAGTTGCAGCAGTAACAAAGCAGGGGAGTTACTCAGGTAAAAGCAAACAGAGTCTCTATGGAACCTCAAATTTTACTCCTACTTAAAGCCATGTGACAGTTTTCCTGGATGTCAGAGTTAATGAGCATTGCAATTAACGCTGTTGGGCTGGGTGTGAAGCACACTGAAGCCAGTACCACCCCTCTTCACACCTACTCCACCTGAGGACAGACTTCAGGTTCTACCAAGGTGGCTTTTGCTAGGCTTTGACATAGAGCAATTTCCCCACAGTGAAAGGAAAAACAATACCAGGGTAAGGCAAGCAGTCCTCACCAGGAGACTCAGCTCTCACTGGGGCTGCTCAGTGGGGAGTTTTCTCTATTACTGAGGCACACAGAGCAAAATTATGTGGGGAAAGTCCCATTGCAACACACAACCAGCTGTGGATACTGTAAATCTTCAACATGCCCTTTGTCAGCTGTCAGAAACACAGATGTTCATAAACAAAGGAGAGCAGGAGACCAAAATTCACTCTAAAATAAACAGTGTGGACTTTGATTTGGAATGTGCTAACAGGATAGATATGAGCCATTTAAATAAACATACCAGCCAATTGTGTCAACTTTGCTTTGGGGGTAACAATACCTTTGTTACTGGAGTTTGTATCTGTCTTGATTAGGGCCATGTCAAGCAGCTGTTGAGATTGACTCCGATGACAGATAGAATGTACTGTACATGACAGTGGAAGCGAAGAATCATGGAGACAAATTGTGTGATGGTTGAGACAGTTTTCATGGCTCTTTCAGATATGGCAGAATTCTTCCCTGTGGATGCAAATATATACATTTGTCTTAAAGTTACAGACTTAGGTATGGCTGCTCCCCTCTTTGTATGTAATAGCTCCTGTTCTCCACTGCCTCCCCCCAGCCCAAGCAGGGGGCACTTTCCACCCTGCAGGTTCTGGGTAGCACACTCTGCATGCTTCGTTTATCCCTGAACTGGTGTATATGACAATTATGGAAGAGAAGTCGTTTGCCACCTCCAAGGACAAGGCAATAATAAAGTTCCACAGAAAGTGCACTGCTTTTCTTATTATAAATCACACAAGCGCACAGCCGGGCTAGTCCTACCTTCTTGCACAGCTTTTGAGGTTTCCTGCTTGTCTTCTAGATCTCAACTAACTTCATGGTAATTGGTGATGAAGCATGGTAGGCAGGTGATGCAGCAGGGGTGCAGCTCACAGGGGCATGTTCCAAACCCCTGCAGGCTACTGTCTCAGCAGCCGCTCTGTGTGACTCCCCTATTAAGGTGCAAGAAAATCTTCACTGGGTTAAAGCTGAGGGGAGTTTTTATTCCCTTAAAACAACAAATTTTGTGGTTGGCTCCTACTCTTTCTGGGCTTTTCATTGGTCACCTGTAGTTTTTTGTGAGGCAAATGCATCAAGAGCTACATTTCCCAGGTAAAAAGCATGAAGTAAAACCAATTATATTATTTACCAGAAGGAAGAGTTGTTCAGCCTCCCGTTATCTTTCATTTGAACAAAATCTTTCCCAGGTATAGGTCAGGGATATCAAAGATGATAATACACCTTTATTTTTGTTCCTTTGTATGGTGTTTTGCAAATGCTGAGCTTCTGAGTGGATATGGGATCCATTACGATTTTTATTTTTTTATCAGTATATCAAAACACTGTAGCTACTCAATTTCCTTAAAACACCTCTTTAATTAAATAGCATCAACAACAGAGATGATGACTCCAAAGACTAATTGCTTTTTATGGTCTCAGGGAACATGCCTAGGAAGGTGGCCTTCACCTTGTCACCTGCAGGTTTGCAGCTGAAATGAGAGAGCGAAAGGTACAAGGAGTTTCACTACCCCTTTATTTGTTTTCCAGGGACAAGTTGGTTGGCTTAAATTAAGCGCACTAAAAATGTGGGCAAGATTTGCCCTGACCAAAAAAAAATGCCCCTTCCTATGCCTATGTAATGTTACACTGATTTGAAGGTTTTCTTAGCTAGAGAGTGATACCCATCAAAATGCAATCCTATTCATTTAAAAAAAAATTAATATACCCAAACATAAGGAAGATGTGCTGGCTTAGATAAATAAGGCACAACTGGTATTATTTAATTAAAATCTAGAGTGCAGCTGTTAGGAGAAAATCTAGCCAGTTTCAGATAGAAAAATATGCCCTAATAATGTGTTTCAACATCATTTTGACACTAAACTCAAGAATAAGGTAGGTGTGAATGTTTTGTATGTGCATGCATATATATGTATACATATATATCTGTGTCTCTGAGAGTAAGAGAGAGAGAAAAAAGACAAATGTGTTCAAATACATTTTCTGTATTGAGAGAAACTATAAATAAAACTAGGCTTATGTGAGCCAGCAGCTGGGAGGCTCTGAGGATGCACAGTGCTTGGAGGGTGAGGACAAGGGGAGGTGATGCTGTGACCTGCTTTGCCTGTGCCCACGAGCTTGAGTTTTTGGTCTTTTGCCACCCAGATATATACAGTGGACATCGCACAGAAAAAAATGTCTTCTTTTGCTGAGTGAAGAATCACTTCAACTATGCAATTTGTCAGTTTTCTCCAAGAATGATAAAGGTGCATTAATTTTCTATAAAGAATAATTGTTAGTTAATTGCATTGCTGCTGTATCTAAACTTACTGGGCTAACCTGTCATTTTACTACCTAAAGCAGAGTATTTCAGCTTTTCAGAGGAATAATTGTATATATTAGACTGGCAGAAAAACCAGCAACTTTTGGAGGAGCTTTTTGAGGAATGAGGCAGCTATGTAAACCAAGGAAAGAGAAACACAATGCTAGGGGAAGTTTTGGTGCCATTATTATTATTTATTATAGTAATTATTTATACAGCACCATAATTTTGCGTGAAATTCTTCAAAGAGTAAAAAAAGGCAAGTGGTCAGACTCATAGTATACTCCGCTACACACACCTGTAGCCACGCTGTAGCCATACATGGTATCTGACCAAGGAAGGCCTAGGAAAACTTAGTTAGGCTGCCTTTCTCCTCTTCCCATCCTAGGGTTGGCAATCCAGGTTTCTGAAACTGTTCTTGTTCTGTCCTCACTATATTACCTTTGTGGGGGCAAGAGGTTTTTAGGCAAGACCTCCCAATCCAAGGAGTCCTCAAGGCAACAGACCTGTTTTTTCTTCTGCTCTTCTCCTGAGCAGCACAAAGCTGCCAGAGAAAGGGCTGAGGATCAGGCCTCATGGTAGCTGCCACAGGGACCTTGCAGTGTGCAACTGAGAGATATAGGAAAAGAGGAAATGGAGCAAAGGGAGAAGCAGGGAAAGGAGGTTAAGGTCTAATTAACTTAAGATCTCTTTATTCATTACATCTTCAATTAGAATGGTATCACCTCTTTGTAATGAAAAAGGGTTTTGATCATATTTATTTAACAACAGTCTTTTAGTTCTGTTCATGAAATAATTGACATTTGTGGAATTTTACCCTCTGTGTAACATTTGTCCAGAACAGGTAGGTTTCCTAAGATTTTCTGCTCTCGCTGTTATTTCATGGTCTCTATGTAGCATTTGTTTGGTCAATAGGAGCAAATAGTTCACCTTTTCATAATTCACCTTTTGTCTACAAATGAAATTCATGTCATATTGAAATGACTTTCATTTGTCAAGAAATAGTAGTGGGTCCTCTGCTTTCTCTACACCCACAGTTACCATGTAGGAGCTTTGTGCAGCAGTCCCAGGCTCTTTCTTCCCCAAGTTGCTATGAAAGAATATGCAGGATCCCTAGGCTAGTCAGCATGCCAAAAGCAGAAAGCGAGGACTTTCAGGGGGAAATCTGAATGGGGGAGGTGGCCAAGGTATATTTAAAGCAGAGAAAAGTAGCTCCTACTCCAGTAATGAGAACTCAAGTCTCAAAGTCACAAAGATGAAAATAAGTTTAAAAAAAAATCAAGGCACAAAATCTGGGTTTTTTCCAGGGACTATAGTTCATACAAAACAGCAATGCTGTATGAGGGAACTAAACACCTGAGGAGAGAGGGGGAACTGGAGAATGAGACAGGTGAGGTAGGAGGGCCAGGTCAGCACTAAATGGGATTAGGGCACAGGAGCCTGCGGGGGGAGGGAGCCAGCCCAAGGACTGCCAAGTGGGCATAGCAGAATGCAGGTGCAGGAAAATTCACCCTCCAAACTCGTCCCAGTCATGCTGGCTTTGCTGCTCTCATCTGTAACACCTGGAAAAAGAAGCATTACAGCTCCTGTTCTGTCCTGCCTGACTGTGTGCCCTCAGGGATCTTGAACCACAAGGAATCCACATGTTGTTCAGAGCCACTGCACTGTGCAGGGTGGGCTGCCACCAGGAGCTCCCTGGGCTCTGAGTAACATCCCTGCCGTGCCTCCTGCTCCTCCCAGGCAGAGTGAACTGAGTTGAAGAGCCTGAATGTTGAATGTGTTTGCTCTGGGCAATTTAAATTAGACCCTTACGTGTTATTCAAAGCATGTTTTTTTGTTTTATCCACTGCCTGAATCTCAGATGCTGAAATATTCACACAAGTCTTCATTCTTTGGGGAGGAAGATATGGGTTTTCCCCAGTGGCACAGTGATAGCTTCTGATCCGCCAGCCTCCCGCTGTCCACTGTCATTGCAGCTCACAGTCACCGGGTGGCCCGAGGAATAGCTGGCACTCAAGGACCCCCCTTCAGTGCCCATAACTCTGAAACTACATGACATCTTAACCTTTATGAAATTTCTTCAAGACAGCATTTAAAAACACCCAAATCTTTCCTGACCTTTACATTTTAGTAGAGGGGGTTTGTTTTGTTATTTTTTTAAATTGATGTTCCTACATTTTTTCTTCAGTTGTGGCATTTTTAAGCTAGTTCAAGAGGAACTTTGCTTTGCCCTTCCCATCCTTGTTGAGCCCAATCATTAATCACAAAGGGAAAGCACTTTGGACTCAAACCTAACTTTATAATGTTTTTATGTTTGTGACATTTTATCTCTCTCAGCCAGTGGGAAGTTCTCGTCCTTTTAATTTGTAATCTGTAGTCAAGTCTTTCAATTTGACTCTAGATGCTGACTTTCTTTGAAACCTCTCATCCCCATTCTCACCTGTTTCACCAGCCTGTGGCTTTGTGATTGCGTATTGGGTGTACAGATCATTCAGGGACTCGCCCGTGGGGATCAGTGTTTGCTGCCCTGGATCATCAGGAAGCTGATCTCTTTTCATACGTGGGGAATCAAGGTATCTTCAAGAGAAAAGCCAATGGTTCGATTTGACAGTAACACACTGTGTAGATCTAGAATAAATCTGTTGAGTACTTCAGCAAAGCTGACAGTGCAAAGCTAAAACAAGAGAGGAATCAGACCTGGCATCTTTACACAAAACTGTGAATATTTGCAAAGAAAAACTAGAAACTCAAAAGGGAGCATTCTAGTTTTTTCCTGTGGCACTTGCTCTTTCTAGTGTAAGTAGAAGCTGTGTATCCTGCTGTGTGCAACATTCTGCTCTAAGACCCATTTTTTTACAAAGGTAAAACTTTCCACATTATATAATCTCATGAAATCTTTCATGATATCAGGCAATTATAACATTCATGGCTCAGAGTCTGAATACTCTCTAGTGGTGCTATTGGATTTGTTTGTATAGTATGGTTCTGTTGCAAGTGGAGAACACTGACACAGCTTTGTAGGCACAAAGATGAGTTCTGCTAAGCCTGTGTAAGTCTCTGCTCTTTAGCCCAAAAAACTGAAGGTCAGTTCAAAGCTGCTTGTTGAGGGAAACTAATCCTGCAAACAGTATATTCACTGGCCATTATTTCCAAATCCAAACTATCTTATAGTCATGAAATGGAAAGTTTATGGGGAAAACAAATGCTGCATTTATTACTGTGATGCAACATTCATAAAATATATTTCATTGGGGGGGAGTTTACACAGGGGGTAATGAGATTTTTCCTTTATACATTATTTATAACTGCTTAATCCAGGTGCTGTAGGTTATTTTTTTATCCCTCAGTTTCATGGCTACAAAACACTTCAGTATTTCTAATTTATTTCTGCTTACAATACAGATGTTCTCAATTGTGTCTCTAACTACATTTCAACTGTTATGATCGCTTTTATTTGTTTGTGTCACTGTATACTTAGAGGTTGAATGTGCAGTACACAATAGTCAGATTCTAAGCAGCCTCTAAAAAGCCTCTGGTGATTTAGTTACCAACAAATTAAACTATGCCTAACAGTAATATCTTCATCGTTAGTTGTTTTAATCTTCAGATGATTTTCCTGTAGTTTATATTGCTCTGTGCATGGGCTCTTATATCTTCACATAAAGGTTTCATCCTTTTAAACAGCATTTTTCAAGATGACCATTTGGAAACAACATTTGGAGGAACATTTGGGTTGCATCCTCTAACTAAATTTCCAAGCTGTTGGTAACGGACTCAAGAAAATGTGGTCTGTACTGAATACTAAAGAGCTGCAAATGTAAGAGCCTTGAAGGTTATGTGTAAATATTGACATTTTTATTTTATTTAGCATACAAAAATGAACTTGCAATGTTGCTTATCTGATCATACAGCAGTGACTGCATCTGCATCATCTGAGATGTATTCCTCACACTTCTGACTTTCATAGGTGTTTCAGAGTTTTCCCACTGAGGATGTTATTGATGTCCCTGATTAGGCAGTAGATATCTGGGGACTGAGTGTCCATATAGGAACATGTCAACCAAGAGGCAACAAATGGAAGCAAAGAAAAAAAATCCTTTCATCTTCAAAGGCCATGCTATATGTGCAGATATGGGTCCCAGTAAAACCATTAAGGTCCTTTCCTGAGATGTGTAATGGGACTTTAGGGCATTCAGCATCCAGCAAAACAAGGTCTTTGGTTCATCCTAGAGGAAGCACAGAAAAATAACTGTAACATTACATATACCCCAGCTGTTCTTTGCACTTAGCTGTACTGGCCTTTCCCCTTGAGTTTGAGTCTGTTGTCATTTCTTTTTAATCAGAGGTTTCAGTGGAAACCTCCAGGTCTGCATATTTATATACTCTTTTCTCAAAACACTGAAAAAGACTCTGATGTGCAGATAACAAAGCTTGCAGTTCTTCAGGGCTCTTGTTTATACTAAATGCATTTATATGTTGAGTACTAAGATGGTCACTGCACAGTTTGTAATTCCAAGGCATGAAACACGAGGGCCCCACAGCATTACCCTTAAAATTTAGTCAGAAAGACGTAAGATCTTGACTGTTCACACTACAGGTTTGGGTAACTGCTTCATGAATGGCACTACAGTCACCAAAAATCCACAGTAATGATTTGAGAACACATTACTTCTCTCCCTGGACAGCCTAACCTGAACATCAGCACTATCAGGAATTTTTCTGAAGTATCTGTTTCCCCTTTTTAATACTCCTAGCTCCTGCATAAAACCCTGGCATGCTGTTTGCATCAGCTGGCTGCCTCTTGTGCTCCTCTGGGGGTGTCTTGAAGATTTTTTTTTTTTTAATTTCCACACGTGTGAGAAGGATTTAATAAATTGCAGAATCATAAATTTCATTCAGGGAGGGGGAGGAAGAATAGTAACTTCTTTGTGCTACATGGAGTCTGTGTAATTTACATAAATATTGCCTATCTCTTTAGAAGACAGAGTAATTAAGAAGTGACCAGCATGGCTCTTGTCTGGTCATCCTCCTTGTTGTTGTATAAACTTGATTTAGTATAGTCTTACTTATTTGCCAAAAAGTTTCTGACTCTCTCAGTGCCGTTTTTATTGGAGCCTTACCAAGAGGTGCAGTGCTCTGCCTACAGAACTACTTTGACCAAATCAGAGAATATGTCCCCGAGTCACTTTTCTTGAAGAAAGCCAGGCATCAATGTACTCAGGCCAGCATGCACTTGGCAGCTCATGCAAAGTATGGAGAACACATGCAATTTGTCCTTTGTAATTTATTTTTCTCTATCCTGAAACAGAATAAGCAGCTTCATCCTGTATTAGTCAAAGCTTCTGAGAAGGCTCCCTCTGTGCTTCCAGAATAGTCCCGTAGTGGCAGTGTATCACTGTGGAAATAAAAGACAAGAGGCACATGCAAATGATGAATCTGCTTCTGGAAGGGATGGACTCAGTTCCCTCACCTGCACAACCTGGCCGTGGGCAATCCTGTGGTGGCTGGTGGATACATGTGTCTATATCCAGTTTATGGATTTTGGCTGGGACCGTGGAAAGGCTGCACTGCAGAACTGACAGGGATGTGTCCTATGCCATCTGGAGGAGGGACGGTGGTAGAGTATTAACCTTGATTACCATTTAGTCCAATGGGCTGAGAATATTAGTTCTTCCTTGCTTCTTCATTTGGGTGAAGCAGGGAGGAAGTGGACTGTGGGAATTTCTACAAGGACTAAGGAAAGGCTTTAAAAGGAGCAATTAAGACTCAAACTTCTGAAAGCATCAGCAGTTTTGGACATGAAAGTGGATCAGGGCAGAATGCTTTATAGCAGAAAGGTGCCCTGTAATGGTGGGACTAAGGTCAAAGAAAGTTGATGTTATGGGATGATCAACAATTAAGAGGAGATTACTGAATTTCCTGCAAAAAGGATGGACATCTTAGAGGAACCTGATGCTACCCAAAACATCAAATGTTGCTGTGAATTTGGAAAATGGGTGTCAAATTTATTGTGTTTGCATTGACCTATGTGTCTCTATNGAAAAAGAGATAACAAGCAGAGATCCTCCACCCTATAAATATGCCAGAGGGGCTTGGAGCAGAAACTGTACTCCTGCCTACCTATATGTAATAGAAGCTTAAAATGTCACTTGATTTACTTTGACCTCCTTTTGGGGCTTGCATTTCAAGCAATACAGTCCAGCTGGAGAAGACAGAAAAAAGAATAATCGAAGTCTAAACCAAAAATTGATCTGTGAGGAAAGATTGAATGATCTGGGACTGTCTAACCTAAACGAGAGTCTTTAAGAAGATAATGTGGCTTTTCAACTACATGAGAAGCACTGCTCCAAAGAAAAGGAGAATAATCCTTTCTTATGTGATGGGGGTAAGTAAGTCCCAGTATGCTAAAATTATGGTAAGAAAGATGTCAGTCAATGTAATAATTGGTATCATTATTAATAATAATTGGTATGGTAATATTTATTGTATATTAATTATTTAAAATAATTTGTCTAAGTATTAATATAATAGTTAATATAATAGTTGGTATGCCCTGAGGGATCTGGTGGCATACTGCAGTAGATCAGGAAGGCACGGGGTCTTTTTCACTGGCCATCTTTGTGAATAGGCTAAATAATATCTGAAAGTCGTGACAAAAACATAACATTTTCCTTGTGCACCCAGACAACACAGGCTGGTCAGCTGAAACCCAGTGAGCACCTAGTGAGTAAAGTCTAGCAAGGAACAAATGGATTTGGGTCACTTTTGCAGCTGGGACTTCAAGATGAGGTAGGAGGCAGTGCATTTTGACAATGGGAATCTCCCTCAACTCTGAAAGCAGATTTTTGTCAACTCAAAACACTTTTCCCTTGCCAAACCCATACACTACCTTCATCTTATCTAGAGAAAGCCTCAGCCAACTGGCTTTCATCCATGCCTTATCTCTGCCAGACACAAGGAAGCTGTAACATATGGCTTCAATGAAAAGGAGACGTAGAGCTTGGTGTCATCAGGATATTGATGACATTGGAGCCTAAGCCATTTCACCATATCCTCTAGTGATTTCATATGGGTTTTGAATAAGAAAGGTACCCTTTAGTACTTTAAGCTGTGAGTTCTGGGAGAGAAAAAGCATTTATCCGTGCTTCTGGGATCTTCTTGACAGACATTGTCAGAACACTTCAAAGTCTTTCTTCTCTCCCATCAGCCATTTTGCCAATAGCAGCAATGTGAAACAGCAACAGGAAGCAGACATCACGTCTGGACTGTGGTCTGACTCAGATGCAGTGGCAAAGCACAGGAAGAATTAGCAATATTAAGTTAAAATAATGTATTATACAATGTATGTGTATTGAATGTGGGTCTGTAGGAAGTCATGTAGCTATACCATGATGGAAATTTCCCACCTTTCCTATAAAATTGCTAATGTTTCCAGTCCAAAGCTATAATCTGACTAATAACTGGAAGAATAAACTTGTGTTTAGGAATTTTAGTCCCAAGAGCTATAAAGCGAGAACATTCAGCATAGCTGATCATCTGCAGAGGTCTCTCAATGAGACCTGCCCTAAAAGATCATGGCACAATCAGGTAATCACTTAGTTGCTTTAATCAACAACTAAAAATAACAGGTGAAGTGATGTGACCCTTGTGTGAAAAAGGGAACGTAGAACCCACTGATACAGTGTCCGAATGGAGGAAGGAGATGTAACACCTCACTTCACTATTAGCAATTACTCTGTAGGCAGATGTGTCTTTCCCCCCAGGCTTACATCCATCTGGAGTTCCAGCCTGCACTGTGCCAAACAAGATTTAGCTTGAATGCCCAGCCATTTTTTTTTGGAGTGTATTGTTGGTATACATCTTTGGTTGGAATACAGATTTGCTAATAGCCATTTATATGGTATCCCGTCTTTAAAGATCTTTGATTCTGATTTAAAAAACATATTATTGTATTCTTCATGTGTCACATTTTCTCTTTTCTGTCATCAGTGATGACAAAACTGCACTGAAATGACTCTATGTGCCTGTCACATGCCTCAGAGATACTCCAGAATCTGGCTAGCTCACCTTCCTCATCCATCTCAATTTAACCACAGGGAGGATATCCTGGAGGGCCCAGATGCACCACCGGTAGACTTTTCAAAATAAAGCCTTATTAATACGGCCATCTGACCTTTCTCCCTTCCCTGATGTGATATTTGGTGGGCAAGACATAAACCATTCCATTGAAATGTTCAGACCTGAAAAATGGTGCATTTTGCACCAAAAGCCTAGGAGCTGCCTAAGCAGAGAAGGAGATGGATGAGTGAGGTGTTGAAGCTGGCCCACTACTACCATCCCACCAATGTTACAGAGAGAAAGGGGGTTCTAAGAACTGGAATTGATGTAGGGTAGATGTGAAGCAAAGTAGTGAAATCCATAACAGATGCCAGCTAAGCTGGAGTGATGCTGTGCAGTAGATTGCACTGAAAACATGCAGCTTGTGATAAGCTGACAGGAGCTGGACTGAGCATAAATAGCTTAGAAACATCAGTGGGCAAAGGCAAAGTTTTTGCTTTTGTGTTTTAAAATTACATTTCGCTATGCTTTTCAGAATATAAC
Organism: Campylorhamphus procurvoides; assembly: GCA_013396655.1. Taxonomy (NCBI): domain Eukaryota; kingdom Metazoa; phylum Chordata; class Aves; order Passeriformes; family Dendrocolaptidae; genus Campylorhamphus; species Campylorhamphus procurvoides. Next base: position 181,937 of record WBMV01004087.1, read on the forward strand.
ACTTTGTGTTAATGTCAGCAACCATATTTATAAAACCTTACACTTCCCATGTGTCAATTTTTTGTCCTTATATATCCATGTTCTCATTTTTTTGAGCTATGGTCCCATTATAATTATCATTAGAACTTTGTGACCGAGGAGATTAGACTTTCTTAGCAAGACTAACTGTTTTCTCAAGACGTCCTGGCTGCAGTGGTGTGACTGTGCTGACATTTGCACAGACAGGCAGATGGTGCCTGGGACATATTTGGTTGCAGTGCAGACCTGAAGATCCTAGTAGAGGAAGCCGAGCCACTGTATTTTGGCCTGATTTATAAGAAAACTGCTTCTCGGCAAATGTAGCCTGTGTAATCCTTTCTGCTAGATGTAATGGAAAAAATGGTGAGCCATAGCGAAACAAGCCCACAGCTAAAACATATGTTTTGGCCAAAGGTCATAATGATTTATATCAGATATCTGTGTGTGTTTGTTCCATACCAACTAAAACCATTTAAACTCCTTGGGTAATACTGAAGAGAACAAACATCCACGAGTCTGATTGACTATGGGAGGTTATAAGATGTATCACAATTGATAAATGAAAAGCATGCAGGATGAGAACAAAAGCTGAAATGGTGTAACTGGGAAATGTTTTCTAGAGATGGAATCTGAATTTTGGTTTCTCATTACATGGAATTCTCTCACTCTCAAGAGAAAGATTTTGCCTTGGGAAAGCCAGTGAATATTATAGGGTTCAGTGAGGAACTCAGTCCTTCAGATAGAAGGAGAGGGGAGAGTAGGCATGGCATACTTTGGAGTACTTGGAACTACAAACTGATTCAGTGAAATCCAGTTGTTTCCTAATTCCAGTTCTGAGAATGAATTATAGTTTTCTACAGATAACTGGATAATGTCCACTAACTGCTGTGAAGAACTTTCTGTCCTACTTTGTGATTGACAGCACAGTAATTTGAATGGTTTTGAGCTGGGATAGTTGTCATGGTCTGGCCTACTGCATCTGGGTGCCAGCAGTCTTGCTATACTCTTTGCAGCTCTGCTACTCATGCCCTGCTATGGACTTTTGTGTTTACTTCCATTATTTCACTTGAACCTATCTGGGAGAAAATCATCATTGTAACACCATTTTAGGAGTGGTTTTTCATGGATACAGCTAATATAATCTATGCAGTACAACAGAAGTCCTCTGATAAGCCATACAGACTGGAAAATTGATGATTTAGGATGTAAGTGGCTAAGATGGCAAATTTTATCATGTGTTTGAAACTGGTTTATGCATATACCTTTTCTTTTTTTTTTTTGGGGGGGGGGGGGCAGGTTTGTTGGGGTTTTTTTCAGTCCAGAACATTACAGATACCTAAATATAGCTCCCCATTTTAGGCACCAAAATCATAATGGGTTTTACATTCAGGTAGTCCTGGAAGAGCTCCATGGACTTCAAGTGTCAAGGCAATACTGCAATTACATAGAATTAGAATTCATTTTCTTTAGCAAAAAGATTAGGTAATGTAGCAAAACCAATGGACCAAGGCCAGCTGTGGCATAAACAGCCCTGATTTTACTTCTTGAGTCAAATTCTTAAATGGTGCCAATGAACCTGCTGTGTTCGAACAAACCCTTTTTCATATCTCCTTTGTCAATACCTTAGACAAAAGGATTGGAGTGGCAGCAATAAAAATAACTAAATATCTTTTATAGAGTGTATATATATATATAAATACAAATATATGTGACACAATTATTTTCCTTTGTCTTTCCTTGCTGACTGGTTTTCCTGCCTCATGCCCATTTCTGCACCTACTTATGGTGGAGCTGAACATGGCTGAAGACTGACTATACTTATATCAAGATCCATAGATAAAAGGGCATTTGAATCAATTACCACTTTGCCTATGGATTTCAGAAGTTGAGAACTCCAGCTAGGGCAGATGTGAATTTCTTCGAAGCATGAATATATCTGAAGCAGATGTGTTCAATGAATTGGGTGTAGCAGCTGGGAGCAGAGCACTGAGATAAATAGGGATGTGCTGATTCTTGTGATTAGACCAGAAAAGCTCTCTCAGTGTTGTCCTGTGCTGTAGAGACACACCTTGTAATCAAGCAATGAATGTCTGAGGCTTCAAACAAACACTTCTGTAATGAAGCATCCATCAGGTGGGATTGCTGTGCCTTCAACCAGGCTTTCTTGTTCTGTGACTTTCTGGGATCAGCAAGTATCTCTATGATGCCTGGGGAGCAAATTCTCAGCTGCTGCAGCTCCACCATTGCAGACTGGTGTTGTTCAGGACTGTGGAGGAGTCTCAGCTCGTTCCCATTCTGGAGGCAGTGTCTAGGAACTGCCCCAAGCCTCATGTTGTCACATACCACTGCACTGGTGTGTGCCACACAGAGGGCATCTGAAAAGAGGGGAGAAATTCAATTTGGCAGATACTGGAGCACAAGAGTTTATTTTGAATGTATTTGTGTGTTAAACAACAGCGCTTTAATTGCAGTGGAGTATCTTCAGCATCAGTAATATTTTGTTATTTTTATTAAAGACCAAAGTGGATAGCAGTTATAGGAGCATGGTCATGCTCCTAGATAAGATTCACTGTTCATTACCCATTCAGGCACTGTGTGATTTTAGATGGGCTGGTTTTGTGGGTTTTCCTAATTTTGCCTAATTATTATAGTTCTCAAACACACCCATTTTAATTGCCAAAAAGTTAAACTGCAGAAAGGTCACGTTATCTGGTTTGTGCATGGGCTGCTTCCATCACACTAGTGATTACTAGTGTAATCAAAGAAAATATAATTACAGCTCTGCAAATTTGAGGCCAAATCCTGCATTCTAGTCTGTTCATCCACTACTCACATAAATGGGTGAGTCCTCGGGTTTTACTTGGCTAAGAACTGCCATCCTGTATTAACAGAGAGGAAATCTATGCTAGGATTTAGAGCAGCTGGTTTATTAAATCCAGTAGATCAACTGTAACCTTGGTATCAGGCAGGAGTGATTCTCCTGAAATGACTGGAGCTGTACCAGTCTTACATTTCATGACTGAGATCAGAACGAGATCCAGTCTGCTGAAAAATAAAGCAGTTCTGCTGGTAATGAGGAATCACTTACCTGAATCTTAAATCTCTCCATGTCCAAGTTGAATTCGTACACTATAAATGTGTTACATAGACTCCATGGGGTGCTCTTCTAAATAAGCTCCACAGTGTTTACTAATAAGCCTCTTTTTTCTTCTTTATGCAGCTTGTCCTCTAAGGGTGATAGATGTTTCTGCACTAGCATTTTGATGCAATCCCATTAAAACCATTTTAATTTCTAGGAAGACTTTTGATCTTTTTTGTCTTCCAAAATGATTATAAATGTTTGCAAATTCAGGGTCATGCTCTCTGTAACCACATGCCTTTAAATCCAAATATTTGAGGTAGGGTTTATGGGAGGGAGGGTTTACGTTTACAGCAGGGTTTCCCAAACTGGGGTATGAAGGTGCTGGGAGGGAGAGGTGAAAAACCAAATGATTACTTCTGCTTCCAACATGAGGATAATTTTGTACATGGGAGAGGAGGGAATGAATAGAAGAGTTCACCAAGGAGAGAGGCACAGGGCACAGTCATTTGCAAACTGCTGGTTTACAGAACTTTAGAAGGTAAATGTACTTATTTGTAGGCTGCAAGTTAAGGTGTACTGTTTGGCATGAGCTGGTTATGGGTTATACCTGACTTCACAACGTTTACCGTGGATCTCCTTAAAGCTATCAGTTTCGTGGGGAGAGGCAAGGGAATGAAGTCTTCTCCATTCTGGTGCTACCTCAGGAATCCCTATGCCCTATGTGAAAATGCTGTGCACTTCTTGCTTACCAAATGACTTAATATATATTAAGGGCACTCCATGTTTTGATGTTAAATACCAAGAAGCCAATACCTGAAAGGTCTAAGACTGAAGCATCAGACTACACAATCTCCTATTTACTATAGATGGTATGTTTAGTAACTAGTCATCCAACCTAACAGTCTAAAATAGTATTTGACAAAAAGGTCAAGTGTTTAATATTAGGGCTAGGAGAGTCATAAAAATCTATAAGGGAAATGCTCTGTGGATCAGCCAGCCAGCTGCAGCTCCCGGCTCTGTCATTGTATCTCTCAGTTCCTCCTTTCATTCTATAAAAATGTCACAGTCTCTTAAGCTCAAACGATTCCATACGTTTCCTGCTTCTGGAGGATGTAACTACAGAAAGCTCAGTTCCCAGTTGCCAGACCAAAGAACTCTGTTGCTGGAAGTTTCCTCTCTTTAAGTCCTCTAGAGCTTTTCAAAAAGTGTCAGAGTTTATGGAGTAAACAAAAGTTCCCTGGTTGTGTGGAAGAGTCTGTATTTTATGGACATCTTATTAGAATGCAATGGGAGAGACTTTTAAAATTAAATAATTGCTTTATAAAACTTAGCAGACTTTATGTTTCAGGCTTGTTAGCCCAATGGACCTTAGCCAGAGGGGTGAAAGGGAGAGAACCAAACTGAGAGCTGGTGTCCATGGGCCCAACTTTCACATCCTTTTTGAATGTGACTAACGCAGGGGCTAGAAGTAGCCACTGTGTGCTGCTGATCCATAGAGCAACCTGAGCAGCTTCAGCCATGTTTCAGAACCTCATTTTTCCCTGTAAAACATAAAAACAAAACACAGAAACAGCAACTGAGACTAAATGCTGCGCTCTGATCCAGACTGCAGGACCCACATATCTGATTTTATTGTTAATACTGTCCTCCCTTAGCTCCTGTCTCTCCGAAAGTTTTCCCACACTCTGTTCTTCATGACACCCTTCATGAATGTTGGAAGTTTATCTTTTTTTATCATCTTCTTATTTGCCTGCAGGGACCTCATAGGATCCCACTTCAGTTGTAGCTGTTGGAGTTGACACATCTCCTTGCTGCATCTTCTGGCAGAGGAAACTGCAAGAAATGCTGTCATGGCCAGTAGAACAAAAAGGTGATCCCTGCTGTAGCTCATTTCTGTGGCATTTTTTGGTAAACTCTTTGGTTTAGTAGCAGGTTTCTTTCTCTCCTTTTCTTTCTTTTTTTTTTTTTTTCTTTTTAATCAACAACTATATACTACAGGAAGGGGGGGTATTTGTAAGAAAAAAATGGGACACACCCTTTAATTCTCATGAAAGCATTATCATGGGAAGCCTCCTTACAACAACAGAGTGAGAACAAGTTAAATATTTAGTTTCAAAGGGATTATCCTTCCCCAGCGGGGAACAGCTGGCATAAAGGGTTGATCCACCACTCATTGCAAACAAGAGCCAAACTCCTGTTGATTTCATTGGTACAGAATCAAGCTCTTATTAAGTCCATGGATAGCTTTGCACAACTTCTGTCCTTGTCTCCTTCTCTTACATATAGGCCTGACCCTCTCTGGCCCTGGAGAACCCAAACTGAGTGCAGCTGTAGTGAAACTGAAAGCATTTTATGATGTAAATGAATAAAATAGTATAATAGCTTTTTCCAAATATGCTCAGTTAGGGAGTACATCTCAAGTGGCCCCACTAGCTTCAGTCTAGCCCATCTGTCTGCATCGCCAAATGACAAGCAGCAAGATGTATCCAGGATCTTGACTCACTAAAACAAGCCAGTTCCTTTTCTTTTTCTCTGGGTTAACATGGTTCTTCTCTAGGTTGTGTTCAGCCACTTAAAAATGAGCATTTCAAGTTTTGTGTGCAATTATATTGCAGTATATTTAGTAAAAGAGCACCAGTTACTGAGATGTGTTGAAAGACATCACTCCCAGATCTAACAGTGGCCACAGACTTTTTATTCCCTTTCCAGAGCATTCACATCAAGGCATGCATGTATGTAGAACTGTTTAGAGAACATACATTAATGACTAAAAGAACTAGACATTTTTTAGGATCCTAATCTCTGACATTGATAGGCTTATGTCACCCACATCCAGTCCTTTCATGGTTATATTGTTTGAATTTGTTTCTGCTAAATTGCAGAGCAGGCTGAAACTATTAATGCCTAGAAATCAGGGAAAAGAGTGATAATAAGTGATTGGGTTATTAAGAGCCTTATTATATGTGACACTGAAAAAACTGGGCTTGTACTGTTATATGTCATCTAAAAGTTAGTACTATGAACAAGATGTTTTCATATCCTTTCTAATACTGTGAGATAGATCAAAATTTATCATAGCTACCTTCATTTTACTCAGTTAATAATGAATGATCAGTGAAACATTTTGGAATAGGAAAAGCTAGATGATTCATATAACCTCTTCTGGGAAAGGTTTTCAAAGTTTAAAACATACAAAGAGAACTAAAAGTAGCTGTATCTTTTGCACAATATATAAAAGCCAAAAAATTATGTAGAAGAGCTAAGAAGTTTTAATTGAATAACACAGTTTATGAGATCATCATACAGGTTTGAATTTTAATGATCAGACTGAGTTTCATTGTTCAACATTTGCATGACTTCTCAAACAATGAAACTGTCTTTGTGGGCCTTCCTTTGACTTCATGGTCATCATGACTTTCAGTGATGAAAGTCATCCTTTGATGATAGTGGTATGACTCTGCAAGTGTTGTACAAACCACAGTTTTTAACTGCTGGGGAAGGTGTCATGTAAAAATCTGTGTTTCTTCTTCCTCTTCCTTATTAAAACTGATAGAAGATCCAAGATGTGAAAAAGAGTCCAAAGTCTTGCTCAACCGTTTATGCATAACGAGGTATCCAGAAACTTTGCCACAGCATTCCTGTTACTCACACACCTCTTATAAGTCTGCACTAAGAATAAAGGGCCAAATTCTCTGCTGGACTAAAAATCACAATTTCTTTGGTGTCTGTTGAATTTCCACTACCTGTTGCAGCAGAGACCTTGGTTACTAGTACAGAATTCATGTACAGAGACATGTCTTTATCCTTCCAAATTGTACAGTCAATGTTTGGAGACTTCTTTTATCTTTATGCCAGTGCACATAAAGAAGTATAATGTGATGCATGCATGATTTCATCCTAAAACTTCGATTTTTGGAGCCTGTGGGTGGGGCATTAAGTGTCCCATGCAGGTAGTCTTTAATAATAATTGTCATTCCTATTGTATCATTTTCACAAGTGTGTAAAGATCCCGTTGCTCAAAGACTGGACATGCTGGACCACTGTTCTGGGCCAGTATTGTAGTCCTGGTAGTTTTTTATTATTAGAACCACTTTTTTTGAACTTTATAGCTAGTTAAAAACTTGAAATATTATAGGTTATACTAATTATGATAGAGTCACAGACTCCTTTTATGTAATTCTATGTATTTATAAAAAAAGGACAAAGTTCTGTTTTTCTGACCACAGGACAACTCAAACAGCTAAAACTATCAAATAATTTTATCCAATTGCCTGTGGTGATCTCTTTCAGCCAAAGCCCAGTCTTTATGCTCACCCTTGGCCTTGTAGGGGTGCATGGTCTGCATGTCGTGCCACGTCTTTATTTCTGCAGTACTTCTGTGGATTTCCTTCCCACCCAGTCTGGTGGTCTCTCAGTGCAGTATTTAGGAGATACGCTCCTCTCACAGTGCATGTCTCTGACCAGACTGGCATTGCCTTTGCTGTGTGCACTGGTACGTGCCTGCACTTTGCTTTGAAGGCTCTATATCTTCACGGGGCGGTTGAGTTGCTCCTTCCCAGCTATCTCAGCTGAAGGGCAGTGACTACAACCAGTAGCTCTGACAACGTTTCACCTATACAGCTCTACGTCTGGTTTATATCAAAATTATTCCCATAACTCCCTGCCATCATAAAAAAGCAAACCTGAAAAGAAGAGGAATAAACATAGAGAGGTTTAGAATTGTATACTAGGAATAATTAAGTTTTTAGTAAGAGGCTTCTGTCATTTCTCTATTTTCACTCACTGCGAGATGGACAGCATGTTCTCATCTCTGTGGAGTCACATAAATTACTTGATCAAAGTGCACGTTGCAGAGCTGAATCTGGGCATTTGGAACTTCCTTGCTGTTTTCTCAAGGTATTTGTATGATAGATGAGAAAAAAAACCTTCTGTACTTATTTCATCTTGTTATGTTGTAGATATATTTTCCACACATTTTCAAAGAGAGTAAAGAACTAGAGTTCTTCGGCTATTTAAAGTCTTTGAAAGAAGAAAGGCAGTTTAGATTACTAGCAGCCTATGTGCGTGGCACAAAAATGTCAGTTTTAATGGCAAAGTTCAGGATGAAACTGTGTCAACTAATTTAATCATTTACCATGAAATACCAGTTATCTTAATCTTACATGCAGTCCTTAAGTCTGCTGCATATTTTTGTGTAATTGAATCCTGACCCTAGAAGGGAAGAAGCAGGGAATTCGCTTTTTAGTGAATAGTTAGGTTCTAAATGTTCCTGTTTATAACTTGTATTTGCAGCATTGTCAGATATTTTAATAGCACTTAATATTTCTGATGAGTCTATTTTTTCTCTGTTTCATATTTGTTTTCCATGCTACAGAAATCATATTAGTATTTAGTTTCTATGGAACTTAACTGAGTTCTCTGGAAAAAGTGCAAATATTGTTCCCAGAACTTAAGGAAAACAAATTAGTATCTACCCAGATGACACATTTTATTCATGTGATTTGCTTTCCATCTAGATACCTGCTGTATTACTTCATCAGCAAATTCAACAAGGCCAAGATATCTTCATTTTGCTTCAGAGCAAGAGCTGTAAGAGCAGTGTGATGGAGGTATTGGTCTTCTGTGGCCAGCCTGTGAGAACCCATCAACAGCTGTGCTGGGCAGGGCAGACATGGGGAGACAGGAGGCAGCTGAAGCCAAAGAGGACCCATGCCTGGAGCTGTGTCTGTGTGATTGGAGCAGAGAGAGGCCAGGACCCAAGGAAATCCCAGCAGCAAGGGAAAAAAACAGATTGACTCTCAGTGACTCATTTAGCTCCTGGATTGGACAGATCTCTCCCCTGCTGGCAATTTGGCTGAGCATCAATGGACAGATACCAGGATGAATAGCTTAAAATAATTAGGGGTTGGGAATTTGGAGAACTGCTAGCCATCCAGTTCTTTACTGTGCAATGTGAGGCACAGAAAAGAAATTACATTTAGGTTATTAAATATTAAGTCAGTGGATTTACCTCCATTTGGTGCAGAACAGGAAACTGGCTAAAATTCAACATTTATATCATTGTGTTGATGGTCTGTTTATCACTGAGCAAGTAAGTGCCTTTTGGCAGGTCAAGCTCTTTGACACATGGGGCAAATGCGTGCTTAATTTCTCCCAAACAGAAGAATTAATATAATAATAATTAACACAGATGAGAACAGAATAAAAATCAAGTACAGTCAGGAGCTCAGTTTAATGCCAAGTGTCTCACATTCTAGGTGCTCTGGGGTCAGATTTTTGCCTGTTGAAGGTAGTGAGAATTTTGCCATTGGCACTTCTGGGAGCTGAAGTGGGCCTTGGATGTGAAAAAACAGGATTCCCTGTACTTTCTATTTAATGCACAAACGCAGAAGCAACAGGCTCATTTAGTATCAGTAAAGGTCAGTTAAAATTATAGAGACAGCCTTTGGAGCAAATCCTCTGCCTTGTATTTGCATATTTATGAATTAGAGATTATGACAGGCTATTTCATTTATTAGAGCAGCACTGCTATAGTTAATAGTCTGTCAGTATTTCCATTATAATCCCTGTTTTCCAGTGTTTTAATTTCTCAGCCATTTAAAATCACATCAGGAAACAAGTTGGTCTTATGTCGCCAGCCAGGTGCAATTTTTTTGGTTTGGCTTATTTTCCATATTGAAATACTGTTCATCATATATGCAGATGAGCCACAGCATTTCTATTGGAGAGAAATAACAAAGTGTGTAAATTCATTGTGGCTTTGTTTTCCTTTAGGAAAGAAGGGAAAAGAGGCATTTGACCCATCATCTCAACCGGGGCTTCATGTTTGAAGAACAGTTTTTTTAAGCAACTACTCTCAGAGGAAACTGGCTCCCAATGTGAAATCAGGTTGCTGTTCGCTTGCCAGTGGTGACCAAGGTAAACAGGTGAGCATGGTTCCCCTATCCCACAGAAATTTCTTGTCTGCCAGAGTCATAGGTGAAGCACACAAGGCAAGAAAGCAGTGAATGTAAAATAAGAGCCTTTAGAAGTGACAGGAGCTCAAGTCACAAATTCAAAAAGCTGGCCTCTTTTTATGTGTCTTCTAGATGCAGGGAAGTGCAGTACTGTACTGCCTTTATTGCTGATATTTGGATAGATAAAAGGGGTTGCTGAAGCTTTGGGGCAGTTGTGAAGCAACCTTGCATTATGTCCATGAACTGAGCAGTATCGTTTATTTCAGCAGTCTCACATCATGCTCCTTCCATACAGCCCCACTGTGCTTTCATAGACTGTGTTACTTCACTAAAAAATAACTGCCAGGCAAGGGCAAATGTTTAGACTAAACTGCCATTTTTTAACTTACCAGGGCAGCAAAAAGTTACTGTTCAGAGTAACTGAAAGAAGCTGGTCTTGCATTATAACCTCTTGCCCTATGAAAAGAGAAACAATCCAAATAGGAACTTCTGGGGAGTGGTTTGATTTCAAGGTCTTGAAAAATCATTTGCTGCCACAGTAACTGAGAAGTTAAAAATAAAATTCGTGAAGACAAAAAAAAATGAAGCTATGTGTAAAATGTTTGTTGCTCTTTACTGTTGCCTCACAAACACATAGTTGGAGGTGGGAACACAGTCCATATTTTCCATCTTTTCCATCCTAAAGATCTTTGTGCACAACTGAGGACTCCAGGTAAACTATCAATGGCAGGCCAGAACCACTACTGAAACATCATAGGCAATCCACTTGATGCATAGCAGCTAATAAAACCGTGCCTTAGACAAGAGCCAGGGCTCAGCCTCCGTGCCTTCTTCTGTGAATTTTGACTGAATTAAGATTAACAGCAAGTTTAGAAGTTACACAAAAGTTTTTTAAGTACATGTGAGACAAGGTTGCAACAAAAATCTATGATCTTAAAGCCCTCAAATCCAAATGGTGAGACAGGCTTTGTATCTGTCATCAGCATCCGGAGAACCAAGAGCCCAGGTCAAGACACTCCCCTCAAGCTTGTGGAAAATCTGTTCCAAATCCAAGTGGTGAGGGCGCTTTCTTAAAACACAAGTATTTGGGATACGTTTTAGGTAATTGGTAACTTAAAGTGCATTTTCCAGTTTCCTTCCAGAGTTGCCATTGTAAAGAACAGTCTTCCTTCCCCAGGCACAACACAGTTCTTTTTCAGCCAAAAAATTATCTCTGTTCATGATAACTGATCATAACTCAGAAGCAGGCAGACTGCAGAAATTCTGTGTTGAATACGAAAGTATGGTAACAGTTTTATAAAACAGGTGTAACCCAAAGTAACAATGGGGAAGGAAGGGTCTGCCAAATGTGTTTCAAATGTCATGCATTTTAAAATGAAGTATGAAATATTATGTACTATCTGCTAGAAGCTCTTCCAGGCTCAGTAAGCAATCTGTACAACATTGTTCACTACATATACGTGTTATATTTTGTCTTTAATTTGCAATGACATAAAATCTTGCACAACTGATTGGGGTGCATCTTTGAATATTAAAAAAACTAATTATGATGTAACTAGTCAACAGGATGTGTGCAATTGTGTAATACCAGCAGTCCTGGGTGTGGTTAAGTATACAGGTAGAATGCCAACACTCATCTAGATGTAGTATTATAAAATTACACAACAGCATACACCCTGGGTGGATACTGTAATTATATTTTACATTTAAACAATGGCTACATTAGCAAAACAGAAGTTATTATTTTTAAAAATACCTTCCCACAGGCATGGATCATAGTAGAGGATGGTAATAATATTGCTCAAATAGACTACCTTCCATCTCCCAAGGGACCCAGGCTTCTTCATAAATAGGAGACAGAAACCAGGCATAAAGAGCCCTTCATTCACTCATGACAGGAAACCACCCCAAAACAGACATGAATTGCTGAATCATGAATTGCACTGGAATAATTGAAGGCAGAAAAACGAACAGGAAGAACTTTCTATCTCATGAAGAATCATATGAGATTAATCAGTGACTAGAACTGTTATATTTTTATGACTTGACACATCAGGACAACCCATAAACTGTGATAGAAAGAGAACCACACAGTGAATCAGATTCTTCTTTGGACCTAGGTAAGATCTAGGTTACAGCCATCAAATGTCTTGAGCATTTTAATTAATTCTGATCTCTGACAGTATGGTTCAAAAGTCTTCTGCACTCCCAGCCAAAACTTCCCTGCCTGGTCATCACTCATTCTTCTTGTGGTACATCTGCAGTGACTGACCCACATGCACTTCCCAGGGCCAGCACTACAGAGACGGTAAGATCTGCAGTGCAAACAGGAAACATGGGTGATCTCATACATGGTTCATCAGTATTTTCTCTCTTTTTATACGGATCAAAAGTGAGAAATCAAGGAGAAGAATGGAAAAGCAAAAATTCCAACATAATCCCCCCCAAACAAACAAACCAAAAGCAAACGAAACATACAAAAAATATCCACCCCAAAAAACCCTAAGCTGTGACTCATCATAAATGTAAAATGTCAGAGCCTAAAGCTGGGGTTTTTTTCATGTGCCTAGGTGCAGAAGGGTGAGGCACCTTCTGAGGATGATTTTATCTTTTACTTTTGAATCTGAAGATCTTGGATGTGGTTTGGCAACTTCATAAAAATATTTACAATAAAGTTGAGCTGCATCTGGAAATGTTACATATAGAAATGTGAGAAAGCTTAAGGAGAAAACTACAGATGCTGGAAGAAGAATCAGCAGTGCATGTGAATGAATTTAAAAATTGCAGACAATTTGCTACTAGATGACTCCTACTAAATAAATCATCAAAGACTTGACTACTGCTTCCAGGTTTCTACAACAATATTAGCTCATTGGAACAGTCAAAAATTTGTTAATTTGGCCAAAGTTTTAGAAATGTGCTATTCTATTTTGAATTAACAAATCAACCAACTAGGCCAATGTACACTCTCTTGCCAAGACTATAAAGCTTCTGGGGAAGATACTACATTTATTGCTCAGGATCAAGGGCCCCATGGTATAGAAAACAAGCCTCTTTGTGTTAAATGAAAGCTACATGGGAAAGAAAAACAACCTGAGCTTGTCATGGAGTACTTTGGATGTCTAATTTAAGAGAGAAACAGAACTTCTTTTTCCTGTATGGCTCCACAGATCAGGTCTAACTTTCATCTTGTTTAGAGCTTAATCCAAGACACAAAGTAAAAGAAAAATATCCCAATCGATTCCAGCAGGCATCCAGTCAGTCTTCTACTGTGGTTTTACTTAAGTGTAGATTCAGTGCTAAGTTTCTTCCAAGGAAAAGAGGGGTAAGAGACAAGAGTCTGTACACTCAACTTTCCACCCTCCTATTACTTGCTGCTGATAGAACCGATCCTTTGGCTTGTCAAAAACTTCTTAATTTGTCTGGCCTTTCTGCAGAGTTGACTAGTATAAAAAATACTCACCTCGACCTTCTTTATTGCTACATCTAAGCAACTCACCACAGTTGTACTCTTTTTTACTGCTTGAGATTTACTTGTGTCCCCGGCGTGTTGTGATAAGCCTCTGAATGTCACTGCTGTGAAGGTTTTGTTCCTCCTGAAGACTCTCCTGAGGTTCAGTGAAGGCAAGTAGGGTTTGCTTTGGTTGAAAAATAGATTGTATGTGCCACTGTTTTAAAGGGAAGTATGCAAAGGTTGGTTGAATTTGATAGGAAATTGGAATGTTTGACTTGTCACAAGGTCAGTTTGTATTATGTTGTCTTCTGACATTACTCATAGTAGGTGGACCTCACCCCATGGTGATAGCCAGGTCAAGGCCCAGTTATCACATGTATGCAATTTAAACTGTCTTCAGTATTAGTCTAAAGTGGTGCATAAGGCTCACTGACTAGTATAAAATAAGGAATATGATCTGGAAAACACTGGAGAGAAATACTGAAGTTTTGCACATCAAAAAGGCTAATTAGAAACGCTTTTCTTTTATAACAAATAAGCCGCGCATATTGACATTAATTATATAAAATACTCAAGGTTTGGAATAATCTGCTGAAGAGCACAGATGTATCTCAAATCCTATGCAAATGAGTGTGCGCAACTATTCTTCAGGTAACACATTTATTTATAAAAATAAGCTGTATGTTTAAGTTTCTTTTAATGGGTAGAACATCATAAAAGGTTTCTGCCTCTGTCTTACTCAATGTAGTGAGATAGTTATATCTGTAGTTATATCTGTTCATCACAGCCTAGCATGTGTTCTAGGAGCTTGGAGCAGATTATTCCCGTACCTGAGTTAGTTGCAGTAGTTCCATTTGCTTTAGTAGTAATATTTCTGTCAGCTTGGATCACTGTAAATAGGAGCAGAATCTGTTCTCCCCTGGTGGTAAAATGCCTATGATCATTGTAGATTATCACCTGGCTGGGCTGTGTTGGACTGGTAAGCTTCCTGGAGCCTGCTCCACAATCTCCAAACCATCTTACAAATGCCAGGGCTTAGCAGTTTTACTCTTGGAAACACCCATCTGCAAGGGCAAATGCTGGTGGTGAATTGTCGCTCTGCTCTCTCCCATCACCAGTAGCTAATGTTGATGTCACTGCTGGTTCAACTCCTTGAATTCTCCCAGTTTTCCTGACAGTTGTCTTAATATTTCACAATTGTGTCCAGAGTCTACACAAATTCCAGACAGCTCATGGTATAGTGTCTGCTTTCACTTCTCAGATTCAAGCCCATTAAAGGATTTGAGGGAAACTATTCAGTGCTGTGAGCAATGAACAAAGAAGATCCATCTGGATGAGTTGTAGGTATCATTTCAGACCTCTAAAAAGTAGGAAAAAATATTTGTACTCTATCATTATAAGAGCCATCTCTATATATTCTCAAGAATTGTCAACAACTGGCCTCCAGTCTAGCTTGAAGATTTTGGTAACCTACCACATGCTACCCACAGGTCTGAACAAGATTGCCTAAGCCACAGATTACTGGGAGGGTACATAACACTGGCCAGACTTCAGCCTTTGACCCATTCTTATATTTCCACTTCTGAACATCCACTACTGGTAATAATCAGACAAAAATTATTGGAATAGTTGGATTTTTGTTCAACCTAGTGTGCTTGGTCTTAGGTTTTTATGTTTCCATCATTTTTAGTAAGTCTAAAAAGGAGTCATCTTCTGTCCTAATTGCACTGTCATATGGAAAAGCAGGAATTTTTACTAACTCTGGTCACCTAAGGGCACTGTTTTACAAAGTGACACCTCTGACACATGGATCCATGTTGGCTGATGAGATAGAAGCAGCACTTGTAAAAGAAACCAGCTTGGAGTTGCATAGCTTTTAGTGGGTACTAAATGCAGAAAAGAATTGCAGGAGTGGGAGGAACAGGAGACTATCACTTGATTGGGAAGTTGAAGTGAAAGCTTTTATATGTAATTTCAGCTGTTTGAGAGGCAGATTGTTCTATTAGTAACTCTTTCTTATGTATAGATCTAAAGACCTTGCATCTGCTTTGGATAAAAGTGCATAAGAAAACTAAGACCCTGGTTTTCACCTTCAGTGTTCAGTCAGGAAATTAGAAGGAAAAGGAGCTGTTACGCCTGTGAAATTAAATTGGACTAAAAAATAATTTAGGATCATAATAAAGGTGTAAGTTCAGAATCTTTCTGAACTATTGTGATATCTGTACAAAGTGCATTGACCAGCTGTCTAACATTTTTGTTCTTGGTTGAAACCTAAAATTTGGTTTCAAATAAAAATCAATTCCTACGAGTTCATATAGTACAAGTACTGTATTGAATTTTGACTGAAGCATTGTTGCTCGGAGATGGGGGCCACATCCTGGCCTTGTGGCATGGACAGTTTCCAGACCACAGGTAGTTCTGACTTTAGGGGAAGGTGAAAGCAGTGGACAAAAAGAAGCAAAGTCACAAATGAAAACTTTGTATTCTTTTCTAGCACTACTGGTCCTCTGATGAAATTTTCAAAATTTGGGATGAGGCAGATTTTTCAGCTGTCTCAAGGAAATCAGAATAGGGATGGTCATCTTTGCAAGGATAAACCAAGGCACCAGGTAAGACAACAAGGTGGGAGAAGAGATGTAGGGACAGGAGGAGGGAAGAAGGCAGGCAGGCTCATAGAGATGGCCTGGCTGGCAGCAGGGCATGCAGGAAAAGGGGAGACTGCTAGTGAATGCAGAGACTGGTTAGGATGTATCTGGAGGCTATAAAATGGGTGATGAGGGGTGAGGTGCTGGAATTTCCTGTCTGGAAAGAATATGGCAGAGGAAGAGGGCAGTAAAGCTGCTGGGTTGGCATTGGGTAGGGGCACAGGGAAGAACAGGGCCCCTTCCACACACACCCCACTCCAGGTGAGTTGACCTGGCTATGGCTCTGGAATGAGAGGGATTCATTGCCACTGGGTTCATTACATTATTTAAAAAAAAATGAAAAAAAAAGCCTAAATCTCTTACTCTTTGACTGGGAAAACAAGAGCTTAACAGTGAAGAAAGAGTCCTACCTCCCTGCCAAAACCTAGCTAAGCTCCAGTCAAAGGTTTCACTTGAGCTTTTCCTGGTGGCCACCTCTGCCCCATGTGTAGGCATTCCTGTCTGCTCGAGCCTGGCAGGGCAGTGAGAGTGACAAGCACCTCTCAGTGGTGAGGGGGGTATGAGCGAGGGACATTTGTGCCAGTTAATTAGCAGCTTTGGTGGTTTCTGCTGCCCACAGTAGCCTTCACAAGACGTGCAGTGAAGGAGAGGTATTTGGGGATCTGTGGTGGAGGCTGGAGGTCTACTGATTTGAGCCTTTCTTTCTTGGAGCATTGAGTGCTTGGTACTCCAGCTCCCTTTAAAGACCATGTCATCAGCTGTCCAGGACGGGCAGCCCAGTGTCAAAAGGAAAGGAACCTTTTGCTCATCACTGTCATATAAATCAGGGCCCAAATCTGTAAAATGTGAGAAAATGAGAGATTCGATTATCCATATGGATCACTCTGGATTTATTCCAGATTGCTTCATTAATAGCAATCAAAGACATCACTTTAATGGATTTTTTATCCTCAAAATTATGATCATGGGGAATTTGTTCTGGCTATTGATTTTGAAAAGGCTTTTGTTTCTCTTCAATAGCCTTAACTTATTTCAGATTTAGGTAACAGTAGGATTTGGTCTTAAATATGTTAGATAGGTCAATCTCCTTTATTCAAATCCACAGTTATGTTAAAACTAATGACCATAGTTTGAAGATGATTTATATACTGAGGCTTAGACATGAGAGTCCTTTTTCTGTGATACTTTTGCTGTTACAGAGGAGCCTTTGTTTTGGGAGAAATCAGTGTTTTTAAGGGAAAAGTCAGTGATGTTTTCCTTTCTGCCCTTAGTTAGAGAATATGTTATTTTTTAATGAAGGGTTTTAGATATTATGCTGGAAGTCACTGACTGTTCATGTTTCTTCTTTGTTAATTGGGGTAAAACTCTTAAAGCCATTAGGCGATTTAAACGTAACTCTATTTGAGCAATATCCTTTATTGGATCCCCCATTATCCTTTAAACATCTTGGTGTGCAAGAGGATAAAATTAGAATGAATTTGTTTGCTTTAAATTGCCAGCCTCTGCTTGATAAAACTATTAGCTATTTAGCTAATTGGGCTGTTCTTCCATTATCATTAATTGGCAGAATTGATACAATTAAAATGGGGGGTTTATCTAAAGTGTTTGTGTTTTTTCTGAGGTACTCCTATCAAGTTCCCTAACATGTTCAGGGAGTCTTACATTCTGCAATTAGTTTTGTTTTCAGAGTTAGAGGTAAATTTAAGATTAATTTTGAAACTGTGAAGCTTCCCATAGAGTCAACTGGACTGGCTCCTGCTAATTTTATTGTTGTTTTTGGCTGCCCTGGTACAACATGTTATTTCACGATTTAGACAATTCCCAGCATTATGTGGCTGTGGAGAGCATGGGGCAATGCAACCACAGGCTGAGCAAAATCAGGCCCTTAGAGCACCTCCCTGCTTTGCAGAAGGTCACGGCAAGGCTTGATGCCAGGGCTGTGTCCTGCAAGGTACTAAATACCCATTATTTTCTGACCCACCAAAGTATTTTAACACAGCCGTAACTTTTAAGCATATATCCAAGCCCAATGACGCCAAGTAGCTTACTCATACTAGTAAAGTTAAAACAAAGGCTGTGCTTGGTTGGGGCCACAGTAATCATCACCTTGTCAGTTTGAGACTCCCACGTGAATCCATTGCAAAATAGTCCATGTTCTTCCGCTTACACCTTGGCTGTGCTCTCAGCTGATGCTGCCCTCCACATGAGCAGGGGAGGACACCATGTTTTGAGGAGTCACTCTGCCAATCCTCTTCTCCTGTGTTCAAAGCATCAAGAAACTGCACCCTCTGTTCCTGCCATCCGTGGTGGACATGCCATCTCTTTTAGGCTTCTCCCTCCTAACGCAATGATTCTTGTCAGCCATTAGCCTTAAATAAATTAATGGGATGAAAGAATATTAAAACCCAATCACACCTCTGTCAAGGGGAGGTCTTGTTGACAAGGAGGACCTCTATTGCCAGAATTAGTCAACTGGGTTTGCCTTTTGCACCAGAGGCTGAGAAAAACAGAGGGTGATTAATTGGGCAGGACCAAGAGGATGGCACCCCTCCCATACAGCTGGCCAGTGTAGGCAGTTTCTAAATCACACCATGAGGGCAGCAGTACATCACTGAGTACCCCACTACCTCTGCTTCACCATCATCACAATTTTACATAGTGCTGGAATACCACATTTGTGCTTCACCACCAAAACGTTCTTATTCTGTGACTTATCTTGCCTTATTTTGCAAGCTGTGTACAGCTGGGTCTATTGTCACTTAAAGCTGCTTAAAATAACTTTTATCTAGATTATAAAATAATTTTATGCAAAATAAATTGTGAAAATGTTTTGTCTATAAAATTTATGCAAATATAATTATATATAATGCTAACTTTAAAATTATTGGATCCACTATTTAAGGCATGACCCAACACACATGTTACATGTTTGAACACTGGAGCAACCTTGATGCAATACTTCCCTTCTTAATTTGAGTCATTGCAGTTCTATACCAAAGTCATTTCATGAAACACATCATGCTTCATGGGTTAATCCTGATTTAGCTGTGATGCTTTGCTTTTGTGTATTATCTAAATTCTTTTGCCCATCTATTCTTTATTCATTTTGTCTATCAAGAATATCGTTCTACATGGATTTCATTCATACCTTTATTTGTATTTAAGTGATGCATCTCTTTAAGGAGATGGACCCATCAAGTGATGCAATAACTGGTGGCACAAAAAAACTGAGGCATTGTTTACTTTTACATAAAGAGCCATGAACATGAAGCACTCAGTTTGTAGGATACTAATTAATTATTTGGATGTTTGACCTGAACTCAGACTCAGTCCAGTTAAGTTTGGTAGCCAATGCAGTTGAAATGCAATGGATAGGAGTCCAACAGCCAGCCATACTGTCGGACTAGCTTGCACAGGTTGGCCCTTACTGACAGCCTTTGTGCTGAGTGGCTGATGAAGCACCTGATCACAGAGCCACGGGCTGCCTCAGGGACAGAGCACAGCATGGACTAAGGCTGACCTGCTTCTCTAGGTCTTGGGACATTTCTGCTGGGGAGAAGAGCACCCCTGAGTCTCTGGGCCTAACAACCTGGCGTGTTTTATGAGCACTGAATTCACTGCAATGAAAGTCACCTTGGGCTGAGGGGCCTGTTGCAGCTCCCTCGGGAAGAATGAGCACTCCCACCAGTGCCGTTAGGAACCCCACACTCCCACTGACTTCCCCATGACTCAGGGAAAGGGGAGGGAACAGAAACAAAACCTCTTAGAATAAGGACAGCTACCTCACACTACTAAATGCACTGATCCTGTGCTGATTTATATTTCTGGGTTAATTGCAGTAAATAAAGAGCATCACACTCATGTGAAGGAGATAAGAATCAAACCCAGGGGGAAGAGAGAATCTGCAATGCAGGAGTCAGTCCTCCCTGTGCAACATTTAAGGTGTTATTAGGGCCAAAACCTCTTTAATGCAAGCAGTGCTGTTTATTTGCTTCCATATCAGCCGTGACTTTGGCTTCTTGTCATCAGTAGAGTCCAGAATAAGGGTCATTCTGGGTTGAAACATTACTGTAGCATACAATGCTTTTTTCTCATTTGAAAGTAGAGATATAACTCTGTATGTCATTAACTAAGACAATAATAAATTTATACAATAGCCAAGTAATAGTGCTGTAATTCTTTCATGTATGAATGGGAATGTGAATACTGAGCTTTTCATTTCATGGTTGAAAAATACATGAGTTGACCCAAATATTAATTTCTGTATTTCCATCATTTGCATATAATGGGTCAATAATCATTTCTTGTGCAAATGACTTTTCAAATGAGAAGCAGTATATTGTAATGGTCTATCATATTTACAAACATCTTGTTGTTTTCCCAACTTAGTACCTTAGTACTTAAAATATACCAGAGCAGATATTGTTGGCCAAATACAATACAAAACTGGGTCATGCGATATTTGGATACTGTTTTCTGTTACTATTAGCCATAATTTAAAATATTCATAAACCATGGAGTGGCAAGCCCAGGCCCCTACTTTGGAATAGGTATGGTTTTCCAGCAATGGTTTAGGAGACCTGACGCATCTTCTGCTCTTTCCTGACCTCGAAAATCTCAGCCCTTTGAGCAGCAATCCCTCTGACGATCCAGCACTGTCAGCAGGACTAGTAGTGGGGTTTTTGAGAAGTTTATTACATCCCAAGATTTCCTTACAGCATGCAGTGACATCCCACAAAATGCCTAGGGTGTCTTTTTTCAATTACCTTACAAAGCTAAAATAATATAAATATCTTTGCTTTTTAGTTACTGGTATTGAACTTAGTCCATAATTTTGGGCTGATCACTGTTTCATCATATTCCACCCCTTTATTAGCCATCATAGCCCAACAGAAACCTTTTGTCTAGGAGTAAATAGTATTAAAGTACTGAATTAATCAGGGACTAGTGCAACATATATATGCTGCCCAGCAAGATGAATTTACACATCTACCTTTTCCCCTAATTATAATTCCAGAGGTTGAATGTCAACAGCATATGGGTATATCCTCACAGAGGCATGCAAACACACATATACAGGCACACACACTGTACATTAATCTCTCTTGGCTTATCTGTTGCTGTCTTTAATTTGTATACTTCAAAATTGAGTGGTGAGGTCATTTATTAGACGGTTTCTTTGAGTTTTATGTAGTGATAAGAAAGCAGTAACATGCAATTTGTTTTTATAGAACTCACTTTTGTAAGTATGATCTAATATTTTCTTTCTTTAAAAGAACAGTGAGGAAGAAGAGCTTTCAGAGTTAACTAAGAGTTAACTGGCTACATTTCAACTGTCACCGTTGTCTTACATATATAGAGAGCGGAGATGAGCCAGAGAGGTCTAAGTACTGCAGGCCACTGGGAAAAAAACATTTATAAGTAGAAATTTCTCCTCAGAGGAAATTTTTCCAGTTTGTCATGATTTTTTCTTTCGCTATTTTTTAAACACAACATGCGGTGATTATCCGAAGGACCTTACTTGCTGGCTCACTGCATCTCTGTTTATGAAATGCCATAACAAAAGTGAGCTCACGCTTGTGTGCTTCCAATGCGTGATGTTCCTGTGTGCCAGATGGGCACTTTCATGACTGTATGAGCGTGGATTATTTCATTTCCTACATCTGGGACTCCAAATGGCTGCACAGAATGCCACAGGAGAGACGAACAGATCTTCAGCTGGGGAAACCTACCTTCACAAGGGAACCAGCTACATCAGAGGGGATGAGGCAGAGAAGCCCCAAGTGATATCTGAAAGTTCACGTAAACCAGGGCCATAAGGGAAACCTTTAGAACCAGGAACAAGACAAAAATAAACAATAACTAATGCTGGATGTCAGCTGTGAAGAGGGGGGAGGGAAAATAAACCATAAGCAGTTTCTTGTCTGGCCACGGAAGATCTGTTTGGAATGCTGTTTTGTATGTCAGCTCAGAAACTCTGCTGTGACCTTCAGATATCGCCGGGTAATACAAGTTCTACAGATAGCCAGAGAGGAATATTCCAAGGAGAGCTGGCATATACTAGCCATACTAGTTAATGGTGTCTGCATATTGCTCACAGCCTATTCCAGAACTGTGACCAGGCAGCCTTGTAAAAACACTGCAGAATCCTACAGTAACAGTCAGGAATGCTAGTTTGTCATAAAGCTGTTGCAGGATTTGGGATAATTACTTGTTTGTTTGTAGGATAAGTGAGTGCTTTCCTGGTTTTTTTTTATAAGCCCAAAACAACGAGAGCAGATCCTCAGTATAGTGAGGACCTGGCTCACTACGCTTTTGCAGAATATGTTGCATTTCAGAGCCAGCAAACAGGAGGAGATGGAGAGAAGAGTCAGAATAGCCTGTCCTATATGTTTGATTGAATTAGCTGTAGCAGAAAACAAATACAGTTAGGCCAGTGACTTTCTTAAGATGAAAGAGAGCAAGCCCCCAAAAGAGAACAAATGGAAAAAGTAATGAACAAAAGAAAGTAAGAGCTTGTGACACAAAGTAAGAAAAATAAACAGCAGTTGACTTAACTATTTTGCATAAGATATTTACAAACCACAGCATATTACTGTTTGCTTTATGCATTTTCACATCCTGCTCAGTTTAAAGCAGTAATTTTCTGCAAGGACAACAGAGGGAAAAAAAAATGCCTTACACTGCTTATATTAATTACATTTTTTCATTACCCGTCATGTTTTCTACAGGCTTGTGTATTATTACTGTAAAATGTAATGAAACAGAAAAAGAAAAAAAGAATGGACTTCTGGGAAATTTTCCAATTCTTGAAATGCAATGTTAATTGAGTGCTATTTTTAGGTCATCACAGATAGAGCTGAACCCATTGCCATCAGCTCACAGAATGGGGACAGCCCAGGTGCAACACAAACTGGGTGAGGGAATCAGTTTCTTCTGATGGAAAAAAAGGGAGAGAAACTCCCCAGAGGGGTGGTTCTTATTAGGTTTGGGGCAGTTTCTGTTTCTTGATGCAAAGTTCTCAAAGCAGAAATGAAAGGGAAGGGTGCAGAGCTGGCGTGGGCCCAGGGCCCACCATGACCATGGGCGCTCCTGAAGGAGATGCACTGGCTCCTGTGACAGGAAGGCAGAGCAAATGAAAGTGAGAAGCTCTGTCTAGTTTGGTAGCTGACTTCCAGCTCTGAGAGCGAAGGCACTCTGAAAGTCAACATTAAATAAAGTCCCCCAAAATGTATCAGAAATCCTTTTAATTTATAGATCTCTTAACAGGCTGCCAAAAATCAATTATTTTAATTTGTATATAGTGCAGCCATGGACTGATTCAAGTTCTTTTGAAGTATTTTTAAACAGCCATTGCACAAAGTCATCCCCTTTCCCATATTAGAAAAAAAAAATTGAAAACCACAGTTCCTCACAATTGCTTTGATCGCAGGAAGAGGCACACAGGATTCGGCAAGCAAATCTGAGCCCTCTCACTAAGTGCCCTAACTGGGTACCTCTGCTGTCAGTTCCAAGAATCAGTGTGGATCTACTGCTCCCTGTATTATCTGCTTCTTCTTTCAAAGAGTGCTGGGAAGCTGTTGAGCCCTTAACAGCCTGTGAAGACCAGGGGAAATAGTTACTGGTACTTGTGAGTGGGTGGAGGTTTCCTTTGAAACAGGAGAAGTGGAAAATCTTCAGTGTGCACTTACCAAGGCCAAAATCATGGACTCATGGAATCACAGAATACTCTGAGCTGGAAGGATCATCAAAGTCCAGCTCTTAACCCTGCAAAGGACAGCCCCAAGAATCACACCATGTGCCTAAGAGCATTGTCTAAATGCTTCTTGAGCTCTGTCAGGCTTGGTGCTGTGACCACTTCCCGGGGAGCCTGTTCTGTGTCCAGCCACCCTTTGGATGAAAAACCTTTTCGTCCCCTGACACAGCATCAGGCCAGTCCTTCTGTTTGTTTTGGTGCTAGTGGAGACCTCTTAACCAACCTGTGGGTATAAGAGACAACTCTCCTCCCATATTGGCCCTTGTCATCAAAGACATTTTGGGTAGGATCCTAAACAAAGACACTTAAGCACCCAAATTCCTGAGATCATCTCGACCCTTTTACCTTGGTACTAACAATTTGCATTCTGCTGTTTTGTTTGTTCATTACAAGTTTCTTTGTTTTTCTGTGGTTCTGTTAGTCAGTGAGGGTCCATGCTCATCCTTTCTCCAATCTCTTCTCAAGAATCCTGAATATGCCCTAGGGCCACGTGAAATACAAGACATCAGTAGTGTTCCCCTGGGTGTGGCTCTCCTTGACCTATGCAATTGCTTGTGCATTAGCTATCCATCATGAACATGTCTTAGTTTCTTGCCTATCTTCAAATCTCTGCCCTTCCTCTAAGTCACATAAGCTGTGACTTATCAAAAATACCACCTCACTGCATTCCAGATGTGTCTTCCTACCCATTTTCCAGCAGATTTGGCCGTGGTATATAAATGTTATGAATTTGCCTGGCAAGGCTGAGATGGATTAAAAAAAAAGTAAAGCAAAACACAAACTGAAGAGTTAGTTTGCTCTCCAAACATCTCTAGTGCTAAGATAGAAGTGATAAATCATAAATATAAGCCAACATGATTTTCTCTTATCTGACACATTGAATTAAGGCTTGTGCTCAAACACTATAGCAAAATTGACAAACACTTGCTTTTAGGAATGCTCCATCAAAGGTATTAACTTTTATAGTCAGAGACCATTTAAAGTCAAGGCAAGGCATGTGCATTAGCACACAGTGCCATGCACCCGCACACAAGGCGTGTGAACTTTGATATTCTCTCTATTTGCAAATCAAGAAAGAAATCCTGCTCCTTTTGACTATGCTTATTCTGCCTCCAGCAGTGATGCCGGCATTGGGCTTCACTTAGTCAAGCCAAGTGGCCCCAGCTTGTTGCAGCCTCACCATGGGCCTTAGCTCATTATTGGCTTGTCAGCATTTGTACTTCATCAAGTCCAATCTCAAGCCTGACAGCTACCCCTACATTTTCATATCTCACCATGACAGACTCTTTTTTATGTTTAGGTTAGAGCTATTCCCTTTTGGAATAGGGAAAATCGATCTAAATCCACAGCCCTCCAATTTGGACTCAATATTTTTCCACATAGAACCCAGTTTTGTTCTTTCATAAAGATTCATTTTTTCTCAGGACCTGAAGTTGTTCTTATAGGCAGCAGTCCAGAAACTGCAGGGCTTCTTTGCAGGCCAGAGCAGGTAAATTTTTTTGATGGGGTGATAGGAACAAGTAGTGGAGGATATAGAGGGAGCAAAGAGAGTCACATAACCACAGTCTCCTGAAGCATGGGCAGCCTGACCCAAGCCAGCTGGATCCCACTACAGCACCCTTAGAGGAATGGCTCCTATGTGAGCCAATCTCTTCAGTACTCAAGCTACTGGGAAAACAGCAACAAATTTGTTAATTCCAAGTCAAACTCATTGCACAGATCAGGAAGTCAGTATTCAAATGGCAATTCAGATTTGAGATAATGTCTTAAGATACAGGTAGCCACTGGTTTCCATGGGAATTTTGCCATATCTTTCACCAGGACTAGGATTGAATTTCTGGAAGTTTTCGGTTTTTCCGCTTGATTAGCTGGCACCTGTCCTCTATTGAAAGACAATCACAGCACACCTGAAGAATTGCCTTAATAAACTGGTCAAGGAGGCTTTGCAGGATGGACATGAGGAAGTTGCAGTCATTTGACTGGATCAGTAGGTGGGATTTCATCAGAGAGAGGGGATGCAAATCTCTCTTTGAAAATTTCACTTCAGTGTGTTCATTTTCTATTTCAGCTGTGGTGGGAATGGCCTGTAGATTTAAACTCTGACTCGGAGCAGGAGAAATGAGGAGCCATTAATTCTTATTAAAAATGCCATTCCAGGGCACAACCCTAACATAAATGAATTGGGCATGTTCAGGAGTGAACCACCACTTACATGATGAAATCAAGGGACATAATTCCAGCTTTGGTCAAATGAGACCTCAAGATTGCAGACCTTGCACCAAATGTTTATTAGTGTTTAGAAGGTCAGATAGATACTGACTACAGCTCAGTGTTTTCAAAGAGTTCGATTGTCTTGATCCAAGGAAGCAATAGGCAACAGTGCTTAAGTATGTTTCAAGCTCTGGGATTTTCAAAACCTCATATGCCCAACTCCCAACAACAACAAGGAGCCTGGAAGCTTTAAAAATTTGAGGTAGGTACCAATCCATGTCCAAGGGTGTTCTAATATCTGTGGAAATATGTCTCTAATTTATCCAGTGGCCCTGTCCTTCTGGGTCACATTTGGAACTATGAGCACTTCACATGGCACTACTCTGCAAACTCTGCTCCTCTGTGTAACTGTGGGTAAAACAGGAGGGAATATGTATAATGGCCCTCAACTAATGGGAAGATGCCATAAGCAATGGCATGTTAGCCAGGATGTTAGAAGATGCCATTGTATACCTCTGATACACATCAGATGCAGAAGCCAACCAGGCATTTTCCGATTTAAAGGTTTTTGCAGATGTGAAGCCTCTCACCCCTCTCTGTGACCCCTGCTGAGGATCTGCACTGCTGCAGGTGAAGAAGCCCCACTCTGTAACATGGTCTGCAAGTGTGTGCTCAATGGCTTTTACTGATACAGCACTGGCATCCAGCTCATGTTACACCTGGGAGGACCCAGATGCTGAACTGGGTATTCCTGCTCACACATGTGCCTTTGAAATGAAAATGTAAGTGGACCAGCTTCTGTAGATATGCCAGCACATGACCCTTCTGGTCCCCTTGCAGTCCTGCTCAGTTTAGATTTGAAAGGAGGCATTGTTCTCACCCAGGAGGATGGACATTTGTGACCTAACTGGTTAACTCTGTGTTATCCAGGAGGGTGCTCTCAGCCAGACAGTGAAATGCGTCTAAAGCATCTCAAAACAAATCCCAGAGGGAGCTACGTTGCACCCACACAGTGCTGCCTCTGAGCCTGCACTCCTGCCAGCCCAGGGAGTA
Organism: Campylorhamphus procurvoides; assembly: GCA_013396655.1. Lineage (NCBI taxonomy): Eukaryota > Metazoa > Chordata > Aves > Passeriformes > Dendrocolaptidae > Campylorhamphus > Campylorhamphus procurvoides. Next base: position 209,112 of record WBMV01004087.1, read on the forward strand.
GAGTGGGCTTTGACCCCATCAGCTCTGTGCATCAGGGATTTTGTGATACTAGAAAAAGGAGGCTAATTCTCCACTCCATTTTACCGATGGTATGCTAGTGAAATGCTGTTGAAGTCAGTAGAGTTGCACTGCTATAAAACCCAATACAACAGAGCAAGTGTCCAGCTCAATATATTTAATGTTGATAAAGTTAATAATGCCAATGTCAACAGAGTCCAGAGCAGGACTGACCCCTGGCCTCTTGGATTTGCCTCAGTAGATTGCACCTTAGCCCTATTATTTTCATCAAGTTTTTTTAAACGTGTAATCTTCCTGGGTATAATCAGAATAAAGTTCATCTCCCAGCTCCTCAAACCCGAGCATATCCCTATTTAAGGACTGGGATTGGGATAAAGAATACCATGCTTAAGTGGTATCTGCTGAAATGGGGCACTGTGCACAAAAGGCCTACCAGGTTCCCGTCAAGAAGAGCCAGCTGAAGACTGGGGGCCTGGAAACTGGCTGCAGCCAAATTTCTTTTTTTCTGTTTGTTAATCTACTTTGTCCAAACAATATGAACATTTGGTGCATTTAGCTCTAAATATGTCAAATGCTCCTTTAGGGAAGAACTTCAAAAACCTAAAATCATTTCTTAAAATCAAATTCATTGCCTGAGCTCAAAATTCTTCTTCTCTACACAAATAAACACACACACACACACACACACACACTTGTATGCTTAGTCTGCACTGCAGGAATTGTCCTGGGATAGCACTGTGCTATCTGTGGAGCCCTGCTAAAAAGCCTGGCTATGTGATACTGAGAGAGTGCTACAAATATTAACACATCGTTGTGGGCGGAGGAAGCAAGAATGATTATCCCAGAATGTAACAAATCTAAAAATAAATTGGCTTCATTTTCACCTATTGCACACCAGTGGGGGTAAAACAACTTTAATTAGTGTAACAGGACAATAGGAATGGAATTGGCTTGGTCACAAGATTTTTGCAGGATGACACTGATGGTATTACTATCCAACTTCAAAGATTTGGAAAGATGTGGCTGCTAACACTGGAGAATAGAAACCTGTTTTTCATCAACTAGGCTGGCCTGACAAATTAAGTCTGTGGAGTCATTAGATTAAGATAAGAGCTTATCTCCTAGACTGACATTTATTCAGAGGTTTTTATGCTGCTCAGCTAGTAATTAGTGCAGTTGAATTTTTAACACTGCTTTGTCCAGTCATTTGACAAATTTGAAATATATACAGTTTTGATTTAAAAAAATAACTCAAATCGAAGAATACAAGATTATTAGCTTAGAAAGGTTTTAATTTCTGGAACAGTTGAGATGATACTAAAAATCTTCAAGGAGGTCAGAAGTGCTTCTGCTGTTGACTCATTTCCATATGCAGATTGAGAGGCTCCTTAAACCAAATTTTTAGGCTCTAAGCAGCAGATATCTCTAGCAAATCTGTAATTTCTTTCATGCCCATCCATTTTGTAATTCTGCTGCTTTAGAGGGGCAGGAATACGATGCAGGCTGTGCTCATTAATGATTGTCTGCCTCCTTCAACACTCAGGTTAGGATTTAGGATGGGGGCAATTTCAAAAGGTTTCTTCTCTCATATGGCTGATTTCATGGGATAAAGTTTATTTTTCCTGTCCTAATTTTCTTGTGATAACAGATGATTGTTCCATAGTAAACCGGTACATTACTTTTGGACACATGGACACATGTTTTAACAGTGCTTTAGACTAACAAGTCTCACTTTTTTTTTTTTTAACAGCTCATTTTGAGTAATTGAAGAACAGAATTGGGCTAATAATTAGTGATTAAATGGATGACTGTTTGTTTATGAACTCTGATAGGTTTGCTACAGTTACATCCTGTTACTGCTGTTACAGCATTTGTTTTGTCCGAAGTACAGCCATCTCAGCATCTATGGCTGTTTCCTTTAGAAAAACACAGGCAAGAGTACTTTGTGGTGATAAATCATGGTTCATCCAACTGCTTTACTCCTGTGATTACTGGGTCTCACAAAAAAAAAACCAACAAAAAAACAAACAAACAAACAAAAAAAAACCAAAAACAAACAAAAAAAGCCCCAAACCAAACCAACCAACCAACCAACCAAAAAAACCACAACCAAAACCATAAAAAAACCCCAAAAACACAAACAAACAAACAAAAACACAAAAAACCCCACCACAAAAACAAATAAAAACCCCTCAGACTGCCTGGAAAGTAGACCATCCTTCTTAAGAGTTTACACCTTACTGCCAAGAGCCCTGGACTCTGTAGACTCCCAGACCCAGGGGTGTCGCTTGCAGAGGGCAACCAGTGCTGTCACTGGCCTGCACTGGTGACCTAGAAGCAGCACTGATAAGAGTACAACATGGGCTCTTAGGCTGAGAGGGACCAGGATGAGCATGCTGGTTTTTCATGTCCACTTCTGTTTCTGTTTTTCGGGCATTTATATGACCCAAAAGCATGAGAGGTTTTAAGCATCTCCTAAGTACAACAGCTCTTCCATGGGATGCCATGGATGGGAAGTAAGGCATGTCACAGGGGGCCTTGTGATTTCAGAGCTTTGCATAGCCAGGAATGAAACCCCACTGCACTCTATTTTGAGACAGATCCTTGACCTAGACCTGCCCTGACTCCTATTTCAGCGCAGATGCTTTCAGCCCTCTGTGTCTGCTAAGACCCTTGATACTTCTCTACTTCTCACTGGAGATGTGAAACCCTCTATAATACATTCAAGCTCCGTAGTAATCTCTGCCATTGCGCACCCCACCATTCCTGGTCTGTTGGTGAGACCTCTGTTTGTGGTCAGGAGTGCCTAAAACATGAGATGGAAACAGTATATTTGGCAATGCTCATAAGATGGTCTGGAAAGAAATTTGCATGAAGTTGAACCACTTGCATCAATCCCCCAAAAGCTTCAAGTAGTTTGGCAGGCAGAGTCTTTCCACTCTAAATTTTAGCTCTTAATGCTGCCTTTGCTGTCATCCAGTTCAAAAATCCCACATAGCTTTCAATGTACAACTCACTTCCTCGCAGAGAAAAACAGAACTCCTTCCTGGACCTTGGGTGAAGGGAAGAACCAATTTCTGATGCCTCTGGGGAGGAGCATGGCCTAAACAGAGGGAGGAGGAGGATTTAAATTCAAGCTTCCTGGGATTTGTGGCATCAGCATCCCTATTTTCCTATGTTGTTTTACTTTCTTGTGTTGTGCATTGCTACACTGTACATTGTTACAGAAGCTGGACAACATCAGCACTACCCAAGCAGGCTTCAGTCTGTTAGGCTGTTAAAAAAAAGGAGGAAAGTTGCCATCATCCACACAAACAGGCAGAGAACCAAAGAAAGACCACACATTAGGGACAAAACCCCAGCTAATATGAAGCTATTAACATCTCCTTTTGATGGGCTGGAGATTACAGCAAGTGGTGTCTTGATGTTGTCTGAAGAGCTGCCCATCAACAGTGCTGGCTCATGGGGCAGTTCCCTGGCCACACCTGCCCTTTGCCTTGAGTCAGCAATTTACAGACATGCAAAATAAATTAATAGTCTTGGTTTTGGCCTACGTGTCCAGAGTCTGAGACCTTTGCTGGCCCCACACAGAAGGCCAAGGACTGGCAGAAGCACTAGCAAAAGAGAAGTCCAAACAGGTCAAGGGAAGGGGCATAGTACGAGGAGAACTTTACTCAACTTCTGATGCCAGAAAAGACAGCCTGGACTGGCTGGTAAATCTCCCTGAAAATAGCAGAAATAGAGGTTAGAGTAACATATTTATCTCAGGTTACTTAGTACATAGGTAGATACTGCAAAAAGAGAATTGGAGGTTTAACAGCAGGAAGATGTCATTGAATGGCAGTGACAGCACCACCATGCTTTGCTCTGTCTTCCATTTTCAGTGTCCCACTCTCAGGTGGATGGTTACTCTTCAGCTTTTGGCCAAGGTCAGACAGATGAGAGCAGAATTTTTTCACAAGTTTCTGATGTTCCTAATCAATTTTTAAAATGACAGAAAAGGGCAATAACTTTTTTTAACTGGCAAATATGTTTTCAGTGTCACCAGAAAATGGTGCCTGTCAACTTAGACATTACTATGATTTTTTTTTTAATAGCTTTTGGCTTCTAAATTTGGTGTAAGAGGTACCCATGTCCCAGAAAAAAAATATGCTTGCCCTTTTTAACTGGATTCCATAGGCTGAATTTCATCCATGTTAAGCGTCTCACAGTACAGTAAATTATGCAGCATAATCCATACAAACATCATTTACTCTCAGAAATGAAGCTGAGCACTCAGTAGCACAAGAACATGGTGTAGCCATCCAGCTGTTTGTGTTTCCCCCAGGCATTCAGTGGTTCTCACAAATAACTACACTTTGCACTTCTGTAACACACATCCTGAGACCCCACAGGGCAAGAGCAAAGGTAAGGTAAACACCTCTATTTCTATTTCTATTTTATAGATACTTAGCACTTCTGAAATGCAAGCTCAGTGCAGGCTGTGAGGAACATCTAAAGCTTGGAGAAGTCTTTCTGGAAAGCAAATGGAAATTATTTGCTCAAATATTAGTGATAAGTCAAGTGGTCAGTGGTCAATGCAGCTGTTGGAAGGTGGGTTCCCTTGCACCATGTGATAGCCCAAGCTTCTCCCCATTTTGTTTTTCTCTTGTATGGTATTCATTAAACCCTTCGCTGTGACATGCCAATGCCAGTGTGCCAAATCCTGAGCAAATCACATCCTCTGTTCTTCTGTAGCAGATTTGTGAGATAATCTATTATAGATTAATCATTTCAGTCTTATGGTGCCATGTCAAAAATAAATTGGGGTTATGAAGCTGGAGGGGAGCCACTTGGGGGGGTGGTGTGTTCTCATTGACTCTCCGTATTTGACTTTGAAAACAGTGTCACGATGAGATTTTTGAAGCTGATTGTTACCCCGTGGAATCCAAATCACAAGGTAAAAATGCTGTGGAGTAAGTTTTCATCTCCAGAAATATCAGCTCAGTGTTGAACTGTAGATGATTTTCAGATTATTTCCTTCTCTCTCCTCACAGCATGACATATATCTGGGCTGATCCATTACATCTCTTTAGAATAATAGATGGCAGAAAAATAAATAGAATAACATAAAAACCAACCCCTTTTAAGGACTGAATATCTACTGGAGATGGAGGTATTCAACCCAGAAAAATAATACAGGCCAGGAATGCAGCCAAATACAGTGTAAGAAAATATTAATTTGCATAATTTAAAATATTCTCTACCATTTTATAAGCTCCCAAATGTCAGACAGTGAGTAATTTTCCTAGTACTGTAGTCCTTGTTACACTCCCAACTGAATCACAGTAGGTTCTTGGTGTCTCCAAACCAGAGCAAGGGTTAGTGCATACAGGGAATTATTCTCCCCCATAGCTTCCTAGTCTTTTCTGCATGACAGGAAGATGCACAATCCTCTCTGAATTAGGTATGAACTTAGAAATGAGACATTTAGTTCTATCTGTACTGCCATGTTCCATCCACCTAGACAGCAAGGCTTTATCCTGCCATCAGTTATTGAATGCAAACCTACAGTGACTTCATGCCATGCTTTACCTTCCGAAGGATGGCAGAATATTGCAGGGAATACAAGGAATGGGAAAGTGTTATTTTTGTTAGTTTCTTTTGCTTGGGTGCAAAGTAAATCAAACCAGGCTCTATGTTGAGTGATATATCATATAACTGTTCAATGAGATATGTATCCAACGATTTGTTTTTCACTATGGTAGCTTTTCACAATTCATAAGTCAGATGGAACGTAGAGAGATTTCCTAACTTGAAATGCAAAGTGATTTTTAAGATATGCTGGGGATTTTTTCCATACCAAGAAGAGTTACTGAAGAATATAGGTGA
>WBMV01004087.1:220000-244281 GCA_013396655.1 Campylorhamphus procurvoides
TTAAATCTAATACTGACAGGTATGTCTTTCCCCTTCTCTACAGCTCCTCCAGTAATCAGTGGAAACATTAATTAACCTGAGGGCAGTCCCTGGCCTGTTGCAAGCATGATAGGATCCATGCAAGGGGGCAGGGGATGAGCTGGTTGGAGGATGATGAAGATTTGGCCTTGAATTCCAGCAAGGTTACCCACAAAGTGACGTGCTTCCCCCTAAGGAGCTATCAGGTCATACTGACACCACTGCCTTCCACCATGGATGTTTTTCAGCCTGTATCAGCCATCCACAGGACACAGCTCCATCCTCCCAACACAGGGCTGAGGTTCATAGGGAAATACTGTCTGTCTGTCAGTGTTCCTACCTGTGGTGGGTGCTGAGCCTCAGGTGAGCCACAGACCAGTGATTAAACACACTCCCATACCACTGGTAAGCGATCACAGCACACCAGTTTGGGCAACCATGTGTTCTCACTGAGCCCTGTTGTACTGTGCAGTAATTAAAAAGTCATGAGTCCTATTTAAATATAGGGCATTCTGTCCTAAACCTCTGAGTGCCTGTGGGTGTGAGTAAGCTCGCTCTCCAAGGATGTTCCCTGGTCTGTGTACACACACCAGCCTCATCAAAAGAATGTAGGAAATGCCAAATCCAGATACATGAATTCCCCCCCCTCTTTTTTTTATTTTTTTTTTAAATACATCACTGATCAGTCCGGGGATGGCAAAATTGATAGTAATGAGCTAATTACTATACCAGCTGCCTACAAAGAGGGGTCCTGTAGGCAGACTCCTTCTGCCCATTTGCCTGCTGGTTAAACCACCACTCTAGAAATTATAAAACAAAACTTTTTTCCCTTTATAAACATCTATCAGCATCACCTTTATATGGCCCACAGCACCAACACTGCCTGGCTTTTAAGTTCTCAAAATGCAGCCAGAATCTCCCCTAGCACATTGTAACACATTTTACTGGCTCAAGCAGGGGAAAGCACAGCCGTCTCCTCAAACGGATGGCTGCTGAGCCCCAGCAGCCTCTGCACCAGGCCGGCCACACCATCTGCGTGCCTCCCAACGTCCGAAGCCTGCTCACAACTGCCAGCCCTTTGAAAAGCCAGCCTGTTTCTCTGATTGATTCACTTTTTAATGAACTGGGAAAGCCTGTGAACTTAAATCCTGACACCTCCACCTCCCTCCCTTCCTGGCCATCCCCGCAGCAATGTACTGATTATATTTCAAGTTATTATGGGATTAATACAGCTGCCCCCAGTGCCTCTTTCGCCTGAACTTCATCAATAAAAGTTGTGTACTACTCTTACTCCAGTTAGTTCAGTTTATTCCTGAGCCTCTCCCTGTAACCTGTGATGTGTCGGCAAGGCTGTATCATATCAGCCCTTCAAAGCTGCCAACGCTGCTTGTGTCTAAAACCTACTTGTGTCACAGCCTTGCATAAGCTTTGGGTATTTAAGAGGACATCCTGAGCTTTGCTATGCACTGCATAAGCTCTGTAAGTGCGTAGCACACACTTAGCACTATTAAAAATAATGAAATAAGATAATCCACCAAAAGAATTAAATAGATTGTGCCAGTGTCATCTTTCTTTAAATTCACAGTAGAGCTATAAAAAAATACCCTACACAGGCAAGTTCAGTAGAAGAAAAAAAAAGAAGATCGGGGTAGCAAAAGACCTGGGCCAGCACAATCCAGTTTTTCACTGACAGCATGTCTTTATACAGCACAGGCTTTAAGTTTACTTTTTTTGTTGGTGTTATAGTTCGGGTTTTTCTCCCCCCAAGAATCCTATTTTCTAAAAACATCATTAAAAATGTAATTAGCTGGCTTATTCTTTGGAAAGTCTGCAGTTGTTTACAAAAGAATTGCCACACAAGCTGCCACCTTCGACTGTGTTGAAGCAGGAAGTTATGCTCTTGTTTACAACTGTGCATCCATTCCACAATATATTTCGTTTTGGTACAAGTTACATATCAAATTCTTACTGAGCTTAATGTTGCAGCAAATACATATAGTAAGCATGTAGGATTTACCACTGGCTGTAATGTCATAGTACATATTCTAAATATATATGGTGAATGATATATACACATCCCCATACAAACAAAATGGAAATATATTTAGTTTAAGAAGTGATGAATTGTGCTTGCTTTCATTATTCTCATTTTGTATGTAGGAGAATGGAGATCAAGCACATCCATGAAAAGGGTGGCTGGTTGGGATCACATCCTTTAGGCAGCAGATTCGCCCACGAGCAGGTTAGAGAAGAAACAGGACTTTGCTACCCATGGCACAAGACAGGTAATGGCTCAGGAGTGAGGGACCCAGTGTGGTTGGTGGGATATAAGCACATTCCATGAACTCCCAAGATACTCCCAGAAAGCACAGAACATCTATCCAGCTAAAACGCTTCTCCCAAAATGTTTTACTGAAGCTTTTTTCTTAAAGAAGGAAATGGCAATTTTCTCTTTTAAATTTTGTTTTCTTCCCACCCCTCTCCCTTTTGGTCTCTCCCATAAACACAGAGGCCAGAAGGCTATGCTTAAATAATTCATCTACAAATTTGCAATATCTTTTTGAACTATAGCAATTAAACGGAAAATAGAAAAATCAGCTCAGCATCCTGTTTGGATGTAATTAAAGGTATAATCTGTTCCATTTGAATACTTCAGTGCTTACCCTTCTTAAAACAACAAATAAGAATAGTAGCTCATTTGCAATATGTTTTTTTTTCAAGTCAGCTTAAAAGACTAACTGATGAAGCAAGAATAATAATTTTTAAATGTGGCATAAGCACAAAAATACCAACTACAGCTTTCAAATGATTGCTGCAGATCTCTAGTCTGATGAGAGTTCAGTAACAAGGAGTATAAGCTTTATGGCAAAATATTGAAGTCTTCCACTATTTGGTATCAGCATCTCGATATGGCTGATATAATTACCTATCAAATACATCAGTGGAACGAATATCAGAAGATATCCAAAAATATGTAAGTGGGATGCATATCAGCTCAGTCTTTTAGGAGCTGTTTGATCTTAAGGTTTTTTTCTAAGAATAAAAGACAAATACCACATTCGTTGCCCTTTTGTTTTCTATAAGCAGCTGAAGATTTTACAGTACAATAAAGTTAGCCTATTAATGACTGGCTTATAAGTTTTAGCTGGATTTTTACCCTCCTGCTGAATGTTTCTTCACTGCTCAAAGAAATTGAAGTCAGGTGTAAAGTTAATATCTGCCCTGTTCATTTATTCATATTGTAAGCAATCAAGATTTCCCCAAATCACAGGGCAATCTCTTGCCTTTCGAGAATTAATATAGGCCCTGTTCTCTCAATTTAGTTTAACAAAACAACTGGCATAAGTTCAATGGAAGCGATGATTATTCTGAGAGGTTATGGTGAACCACAGAAGTTGTTAGCGAGAAGCTTGCTTGTAAGATCCCCTAAGAGGAAAAGTATATGGATATTTCAAAATGTAATTAACAGCGTATTCCAACAATGTGAGAAAGAAACATTGTCTGGTTTAGCTGCAGAGGAACCTGGCTGCACAGGGAAAGCTTTTGCTTGCCCAGCAAGCACCAGTCCCTGAAGAGCGAAGGACGTGGCGAGCACCAGAGGGGAGCACTCGTGACTGCCGGGGAGGGCACCGTGGCAGGCTCTGGCCAGGGGGCTCCTGCCATGTGGCCAGTCTGGCTGTGCTCTGCAGCACGGCTGCCTCCTCACTGGAGTGTTCACTGGGTCCAGCACCCAACCAGGAAAGAATAACTTCTTTCAAAATGTCCGTTTTCTCTCCACTATACTCTCTCAAAAAAAATCCTTTCAGACTGGGAACGTCTCAAGCCTAGTTTGGGTCAATGCTGTGGTTTGTAGGACTGTTTCAACAAAATTGTTGAGGGTTTTTCATTTTGGTTTGGGTTTTTTAAAGTTAAATATGTAGCAGTGAATAAAAACAATTCTAAAAAGCAAAATATTGTAATTTTTAAGCATTTTGATAATTCAAAAAATCAATTTTTAAGATCAGCATTTGTAATTTGAGGTGAATAATGTAGCAGAGAACCAATTTAAACAGATAAAATGATCACAGAAATGTATTAGCAATATTACACATGGGAACAAAATGCCACAATGGTCTACAAGGCATCTATTACAATAGTGAGTATGGGAGAACTGTAAGCTTAAATTTGTTGAAAGTTAGCACCTGTAAAAATTTCCAGCCTTCCTGCGGGTGCATGCTTTGCTGTTTGAAAACCAGGCTCTTTTCAGGACTGGTCCTTCAGGGGCTTGAGCCCCACACAGCATTTCTCAAGCACTGCCCTCCTGTGAGGGCCTTCAATGGACAAGGTAGAGATGAGTGGGGCAAACAAAGCCCCAGGTGAGCCACCAGGCAGGACTAAGGCTTACACCCCCAGCTACCACCTGATAGCCTATTGCCTCCCCCTGAACTGTGTAGCCTCCTGCATGCCAGAAACATTTCTGTGAACTTAATGCTAGAACTACTTTTAAAAGAAACACAACAACAGAAATTGTTAAAAAATACCCACGGGGTGGCGGGGGTGGGGGGGTGGGAATTCCTCAACACAATAGCATCTGTCTCCAGTAAACAGGACTTTTTTCAGGCCTTGAGTCCAGGCACAAGACCACTCCACTGTGGGTGAATGAATTACTGACTGTCAGCTGGGCCATTTTCACTGAGGTTTAAGCACAGGCATTTTACCTGTCATTTGCCAGGAATCAAGAGCCTGTGCAGCTGCCACATATCATATGGTATAGTATGGTGTATCCTATGGCTGCTCAGCCAGTGGCATGCGGCATTTGTTATCCATGTGCCACCTGACACAGCAGTTTGCCTTGCAGCAATCACCTACTCCATGGGTCACACTTCAGGACAAGGAGCCAAGCCATTTCACTCCCACAAGGAACCCCTCTTAGAGACAAGAACCTGTGTCTAAATGAAGCAATGCTTATCACATGCATGCCACAGGTGTGATGTCATGCCCTCTGGCAGAGGAACCAGGATGTCAACAGCCTCCACTGTACAAAAAGGCAGGAACTAAAGTTAACATATCTCAAACTTCGTTAAAATATAGTGATAATTAAGAAATATAATTACCACTACAAAGGTAATTGCTGTTTGAGTTCTTACAAACAAGTTTTTAATTTGGACCAAAAATTTACATTTCAGATTTCAAATTAACCGTGAATGCTACAAGCTTGGCCAGGGACCCCAGGCAGTGACTGGTGGGTTCCGCAAGGCCTGGGGCAGGAGCACCTCAGCTTCCCGGGAATATCACAGGCAAACAGTCACCAGGAAACCCCAGGTGCACACAGGTAAACCAATGGGATTGCTTTAAACTGCCTCATCTGTTGTACAAGTGTGAAAATAATCGCCATGTCAGATAAACTTTTGCTTTTATTAAAACAAAACAAAAAAAAAACAGCCCACCAAACCTATAAGGTAATTGATTGCTTTCTTCTAGTCTTTTATTAGTTGTGATTAAGGAGCTATAGCAGCCCTGTTTACACAGCTCTAACAAGTCAGGACCTGCAGTACGTTATTGGCTTGCGGCCCACAACTTGCCGTCCATTCGCAACAGAATCAATCTGAAGTTGAAAACATCCCCCGTAGGACGCGTACACATCCCTGCTCATACAGGAACAGAAACAGTAATAACTTCAGGTCCTGTAAGTTGCAAGTTCAACTTACAGAGATCAGCCCTGACTTGTCATTGCTCTCAGCATGTTTGTGATGAGATCAGAGCACTTCACAAAGGACTCATACTTCCAGCTTGACAAGGGACATAGGTGAGCGTGTTACACGTCGCTGTTACTCGCCACGCAGGCTGCAGAAACGAACTGGAAGCTCCTCACTGTTTAACATGCAGTCAAAGCACTGCCAATCTAAAACGGCTGATCAGTAATACTTTAATTGCAGTTTCATAGAAACAAATTGCTATTTAATTGCAATAAGCGTGTCTGTGGCTTAGCTGGACTGACAATAGGCATCTACCTGGCAGAAACAGTAACAAACAGCAACAAGGGTTAGCTGGTACTGCATGTACAGGAGGCTCAGGCGGTGCCATCAGTCCCAGAACACATAATTTCACACTGAATAAATATAATTCTTAAAAAAAACTTATATACATAAATGTCCTAATCTCAATTTTGTTATTTTAATACAGCTGTTCAGAATGTAGATCCTTGCAAAAAGCTTCACACTTGACATACAAGTACCAGCCACATAAATTGATAAAAAATTTAAATTGAAATGACCTTTTGAAATCACAGAATGAGGTTGGAAAAGACCTCTGAGATCATCAAACCCAAACTAGGACCTAACAGCACCATATCCACTGAACCGTGGTACTGAGTGCCACATCCAGTCTTTCCTTAAACATATTCAGGGACAGTGACTCCACCACCTTGACAGCAAGGCATACTATGCCAGTGTCTGATTTTTTTTTTTTTTTTTTTTAGTATTTACCCTAATATTAGATGATGCAAATTTTATCAGTGTTAACTAACATGGAAAAATGAAGGCAAACTCAGCATGGTTAATATTCTAAAGATGTGACTTAATTTCATAGGCTTCATTTTGGTAAGACATTTTCATTTTATATTTCATAAGATACTGCATAACCTGTTAAAATATTTAAAGATAAATCATGTAGGACTGAAAAGACAGTATCTTGTTGCAAACAGAATTTGGTTTGAAAAGGCTTAATGTCCCACTGCCTGCCAGGATGTCTAAATCTCATAACTAGACAGCTGGATAGGTAAAAACATTAAACCCATTTAGAGGGCAATCTTTTTACAAAATTGTTTCATTAATAAGAGCGACAATTTATATGATTGAGACGTTTAGATGCAGTATAGACAGAGCATTTTATCCAGGTTCACAAGGATGATTTCAGATTAGTAGTATTTCCTTTGATTCTTTTTTTAACATTCATTTTTGAAAGTAAGGGAAGCTCTTACTGAATGATTATTTGTATGACTTTTCAGCAGCACTAAATGCAGAGGGTGTATTTCAGCCTCAGTGCAGCAAATACATGTGATAAAAGGTGAACAAGTACATGTTTTTCTTTACAGATCTTCTAAAAAAAAAAAGAAAAAAAAAAGATGTTTTATGTAAGGACAAATCTAAGTGTTTCCAGTAGCCTTCTCTCCACACCTACCATCCCTATTACAGCCTGTTTTATTGTCTGAAATGCCTCTGGTTTCAAGAAAGTGTTTTACCTAAAGCAAGAATACTACTTAAATATGTTCTATTGTATATTCATAGCTCCATTAGTCCTCCTCCAATTTAGCACATCAAAGCAATGGCTTCATCACTTGCATGTGGATTATGCTAACATGAGTGACATTTGTAATCTTATAGGTCTGCAACTTAAGAAATGCTTTTAAAGTAAGCTATTAAATAGGTAGCTGTGCTTTACAAATGAGTCATATAATAGTTTATTTAAAGCTGTTAACGAACTTCAACCTCTACATCACTAAATGCTATACTACATTACTTACTAGAAGTTATTAGCTATCTTCTTAGCACTTCTAGGTTATATTGGACAACCAAAAATCTGTACATGTTAGATTTAAACACTGTACTTTGAGTGCTTATACGGAAAGAATAGAAAAAGATGTCTACAGTCTCACTAATACTTGAATTCTATATTCATATGACTTCGAGTGTCTTTTCAAAGATATTGAAGCAGCACAATTTGCAGGACTACCTAAAGACTTTAATGCCAGATCAAAAAGCTTAGAAACTTACTTAAAATACACATTAGGTGCATTTAATTAAAAAAGTCAGTCAATCATTTCTGTTGTGCTTTATATGTTATGCAAGTGCTCTTTTGTCTGTACTGCTCCTGTACATTCTTACATTTTCTTTTCTCTGAAACAGTGCTTCTTCCTCAAGCACTGAAGTGTTAAAAGAAGAAATTCAGCAGCCCTCCAATATACTAAGGGTCATGAAGTAGAATCTGAAAAAAAATATCAGCTGTTGGTCATTTAGACAGACAAATCTATAAATCAGCTTTTTGTGTATCAGCATCACAACAAAAGTAAGTCAAGCTCACTCTGTAACTAAGCATGCTGAGCAGAGAACACCTTCTCAAAAACAGAATTAAAAAGGGTAACATGACGATGTGTTCCAAATGCACATGTCCTATAAAAATAGAGTATTTGCAATTAATTGCACCAGAGGCACATTTGGTGCTTGCAGTTTTCCTGACTGAAAGCATACAATGCACACCCAGAGATCTATGTCAGTATTCTTGCTAAAAACATGAAAAGCCAGATTTTTTTCTCAAAATTATTCTGCACAGTTCTACCACCAAGCAGCTGATGGGAAAAAATGCACAAAATGAAGCTGCTCCCTTTCTAAGCTTTGTGGGAAGGTGGTTTTTGTTTGTTTGCTTTCAGAGAACAGATCATATTTGAGATCAGCTAGTTCTCCAAAATAGCCCAGAAAACATGTTTTTCTTTGCTTAAGATTATCAGTGTTGAGAAGTTAAGTCTCTTACCACAGCAAACACAACTTTATGTTGTTCAGATCAGAATAGCTATTGTATTCCTTTTTATGAATACTCAATTCTAGTGCTCAGCGTGAGGTACAGACCTTCCTCTGGTTTTTATTTTTTTGACCTCTTATGGTATATACATACCCTCTTCTCATGCTTGCATGCTCAGAGACACATGCACACCCTAAACACAGATGATTCTGAAGGAAGGCACTAAACAGAAAGAGCCCACAGTACCCAGGTGTGCATCATAATTCACTGCAATGTGAATTACAATATACTTGCTGTTACCAGAATTAAGAATCTCCATCAAAAACGAAGGCAATTTTGAAGCAGTGCTCTATATCCTTCCCTAAAGTAACACAGTTGAGTAGTTTAACTGATTCCTTACTGGCATAAGACCAAAACAAAAAAAAGCCAAACCAAAAAGCTACTTTTAAAGGTAATTGACAATTAAGGTAACAGCTATGTAAGACAGAGTTGCAGAATAATGGTTTGATTGTAATTAAAAAAAGAAAAAAGCAAAACTTCTAAAACCCATACTCAATTCAGTTTTGTTTGTTTTACTTTTTATTATTTAAATACACCATACTAGAGCAAATGTCTCTGAAAATATCACAAATAAAAGATTTTTCTTCATTCAGCAAATTAGAAGTAGGTGAAAATTTCTACACAGTAGCTGCTATGAGCCTGAATTTTTTTTCTTTTTTTTTTCTTTTTGCCATGGGAAGTAGCAACATTAGGACAAAAACACTTACATGCATACATACATTGTATTTTACAGAGATACAATAAAAGTGTTTGTGATAGAATATCACAAAAGCCACATCTTTATCTCATGTTGAGTTTGATTGAAACACATTTCCTTACAACACTTAAATATACAAAGAGCAAATAGAATGTTGTTAAGGTAAAACACAGGGTACAAACTGGCCAGTGCCCTGCTAATTGTTAATGAGGGTAGAAAGCAGATTTCAATGCTTCTTTTAATTAGCTTCATTAGTCATCTTCCCCACCCGCCCCCTCCCTCCCCCCCACCCCAAGATGTCCTCCGGTGGATCTTTTTTCATTTTCTCTACAGTCTCCCATTAGCCCAGGTTCATGGAGTCCTTAATGTTCATATTCAGTCATTTTAATACACCAATAAATGTGGGAAGGGCAATCAAGAATAAAGAAGGTGCAATGGTATGGAGCTGGCATTGATGCTAGCTACAAAGGTGACTTGTCTACTTGGAGACATGGGATCCATCTGTGATGAACAAAATTTGAGATGAAGGCACGCATTCTGCATTACTCTGACCTTTTAGCAGACCTGTAAGAAATAAAAATGGGTATCTTAGCTAAATTTAAGATAGGAAACTACAACACGACTGCTTTTGTCTTTTCCGTATTCACTAATCTCTTTTTTATTAGACTACTTTCCAACTGTGACTTGATTAAGGCTTTCTACACTATCCTTTCACATCACTAATGTTTCAACTTCAAATAGAAAAAAGCAAACATTTTCCACAGTTTCACTACTAAAATAAGCAGGGGGGGGAAAAAAAGTCTACAACAAGAAATAAGTATACTTTCTGGTAACAAATCGTACAGTGAATAAGGTGGTTTTTCTGGGCTCCATTTAAAAGGGAGGAACCATTATACCATGCCTTTGAAGAAGCAAGTAATATGATCTTATAATTGGAAGAAATAGTGTGTAAAGCAAATATGAAGTACAGCCAATATCCTCCCAAGGCAACTTTGGCTAATATGCTGCATTGCACAAGAGCTAAATATAGGTATTTCAGGATCCCCCTCCCCCCCATTTAAATTCCTCATCTGGTGCGTTACTTAATGTTACATAAACATTTTAATATATGAAGTCAAACATGTGCTTTCACATTGGTGTTGATGAATTGTGATAATTAAAAGTGTCTAACTCAATAAAAATCTAAACTTTCATGGATAAAATAGAAATGATCATCCATAGTCTTCAAATACAATCTGTTTGCAATTACCAAAATGAAATAATATATATTAGATTTTTATGGCTTTTAAATGACATTTTGCGCTTCCCAGGAAGTTCTTTTTTCACCCTTTCTCTAAGTTACTAAAAGCCTGAGGTCTATTAGTAACTGCAACCCCCCACTTTCAAGCTAATTAAAGTAGTAGAGGCTTGGAGGTTTAATTCCCCAGAGCTGAAGCTCAGTGTGAGAAAGGTAATTTGTCTGTCCAGAACAAAGATTAGGGAGCAGCCAGCAAGCATATTTAATAAATGAGCATCAAATATCTTCTACTATGGACACAGACAACACCAATTATGTAACTACAAGGGAATTGTTGAGTGATATGTAAACTAGAAGATTTTTAAGATCTTCTCTAAGAGCCGTAATATAACTCATACTTTATTTAAAGTATAGAAGCTGAAGGCAAGCATTTGTTGCAAACATTGCCAACTGGTGGAAAATTTACACTTTCAGTAGGTGGTAATACTGTTGCAAACACGAAAGACTAGAGGAATACTACCAGTACCAAAAAAACCATATAGAATTCTTGATAATACAGCCCCTTCAAACGAAACAGCACAAAGGGTAACACAGACTGAGCTTACACTTTGAAGGCAAGCAGTACCAAGTTTAGAGAAAACAGGGGTTTTCCCCAAACTACATGGCGAGTGATGGGAAGTTATAATTTACACGTGTGAACTGCCTCAGGGAGGCAAAAGGCAGGAATGGCCAACATAGGGCATCTGCCTCCTTAAAAAGAAAAGCAAGTTTTTAAAGGAAGTTAGACCATGGAACACCTTCTGCCTGCACCAGTCACCTGTAAATTGTATTAAAACAATAGTAAGTTCACAACTGTCACCTTCACACTTGCAACAAAGATGTGTTCTACTGCTGGCAGTATGTCTCAATTTCTTTGGTAAAATAAAAAACCTGTGGATATTCTGCTACATCTATAATATCTAGTGGTAAAATAACCTGGAGACCGAATTGATCTTTAATGCTTAATAAAAAGTATCTGTTACAGCCAATTGTATTACAGTGAAAGAACATTTTTAATCAGTGGCTCTAAAACATGCAGCTTTCTGGAAAACATATCTGATGTTATAACTTTTAGACTGTTAAAAAAGCAAAATGAAAGCACACCTCCTTGGAACCTACCCCTGTAGCTTCCAAAGTGCCTCACAAATTCATGAATTATCAACTTGTCTCCTTAGCTATATTTCAGTTTTCCGGGGTTTGTGTGCTCTGCAATTCCCTTTGAAAATCAGTAGAACTTAGACCAGTTTCTAGAGAGATTGTATTATATAGGAAAAAAACCTCAAACAATAATCTCTGCCCTCAGTCTTTCCCTAATACCTGCTCATCTGCCTCAGCACTTATTGCAGCAATGCCGTTAGCAGTCGGTGACAGGAACTAATAAAAACCCATTCTCTATTTTCCCTGCATTTGCCTTCTACCAGGTGCCTACAGTCATGAGCTCTGCAAGCCCAGTCCAGTTTCACTTCTCTTTTCCATGTTCTATGTTCCTCATCATGTCTACTGCTTTTATTGCAACTAAATCATTTTTATGTTTTGCTAAGGCAGAGTAAGAAACTGATAAAACTAAATGACAATTTAGACACCTATTTGAAGTCACATTAAACTTTACATTCATAGAAGACAAGTGGATAAACCACTCTCAGAATGGTAAACCTTTTACTGCAGTGTATAAAGATGAATGGTTTTACCTATATTTTGAAATGGGATACCTATAAATATTCATTTAACAGAATCACTGCTATCTAGTCTATATTACAGATTTGTTTCATTAAAATTCACAACAGTATAAATCTATGAATCTTTAACTGTATTTGTACTTCCTTGAGAAGTGGCTGCACAATTCTCCTCCAATCTTAATTATCTTTGTTCTGCCTAACTATATAGCATTTTTGTACTCAACTCTCTCATCACCTCGATTGACAAATTAAGTAAATAAAAAAGGTCCATGTTTTATTTTGATGTAATTACATTCACTGTATAAGATTTGAAAGAATACTTAAAATTAATCAGTAAATTTATGCACAGAGAAAAAAAGCAAACACAGATATTGAAATGCAGCAACACAACAAAAAAATTTCATGCAAATTAAAGAACAGTTTCTGTTTTCTTGGACTTATTTCTCCACTGACTAAAAGCACTACAAAATATACTGTACACTACAGAATAGATCAGCCTAGCATTTGTCCCAGATTTTTTTTAATCTTCCAAATTCCTACTTGCAGATAAATGTTATTTTTTGTGATCCTTACAGACATTAATGAAGTTCCTATTGTAAATCTATAAAGAATTACCAACTGAAGTGTGCACTTTTTGTTTCATTGCAATAACTCAGTGCTGTGTGATTGCCTGGGTTAATGATGAAAAAGTCAAATATACTATCAGAGCTGATGGAAAAATCTATCACCAATCTGAAATTAAAATTCATCTGTGGTCAATAAGATTTAATATCCATGCAAGTGGCGCTGTAAAGAGTAAATGAATCAATGTCATCAATACATAATCAGTATGAAATATGATGTGAATAAAATTATGTGCAAGAGTCATACATCCACTCTTTTCTGGACCAGGGTGGAATGAACAGTCTCTTAACTCAAGGTTGACAGTAATTGTTACAAATTAGGCACAGCAGTTATCAAAATGCACTCACTTGCATAGCTTTAGGACTTATTAAGGAGATTAAAATAGATCTAAAACTATCTAGTTTCAGAGTTACAAGGCAACTGTTGATCAGAATTTTTTTCTTCTTCTTCCCTGTATGATTTGTACAGTCATTATTTACTCATTTAGCTAGAAACCAAGACCTATCAACCACAGAGATATACAATCTCTAGTTGAACTATTAGTGTTATGGAGTGATAAAAAATAGCATTTTGGTTTTTAAATCTGAGTTATGACATAGAAAACAGAAAAAAATACTTCTGAAAGAGTACCCCAGCATGTTTCCTCAACTAAAATCTTAGTATTAAAGTGAAATACATTGGCTTTGTCCAGGACCCTTCTCTTTACAAGATATTTATTTCCATATTAAAAGATCTAATTTTCCTCCCTCAGAAACCTGCCCACTTGTAGCCCTTAATTTCAAGATTATAAAACAAAATACTTCTTTCTTAAGCATTAATGAATGCTCTCCATTTTGCTTTGTACATAACAAGTTCAACAGCTGTACAGATGCACGTGCACAAACCAAAATAAATTGACTCACCCTATGTGTCATACTGAGAAAGTTAGTATTTTCCCCCCACACCCTGTGCCTAAACAACTTAAGGCAAGTTCAGCTACTTAAAGGTCTCCTTGCAGGGATGGGGAATGTCCACTATTAGAATGAAAAGAAATTGATCTTCATTTAGCTCTAAGAAAGCTTATTAGTAATTGTGGAGTATTCACCTTCTGGTCTGGCAGCAGTGGATTACTCTGAAGTGAATTCAAATGGCCATTGATGAGAGCTGTAGGTCTATCATGTTCACAAAATAAACTGCCATTGATGTAGTGAAACCGATCTCCGGGGACCAGGCGATTCCGGCAGGTAGAGCATGTAAAACACTGAAAAAGGGAAGAGACAGCAAGTGAAACTACAGCACAAATTAAGTATGCTGCAGGTTTGGAAATTACACTTCAGAGACTACAAGTACAGTTGAGATATGGAGCTGCTTGGTTTCTCGTTCTCCAAATATGGCATTAGTCTTACCTGTTGGGACTGTGCAGTACATAACTCAAGTATAGTTTTACCGATTATGAGGGAACAAAGCTACACACGAAGGAAAGCTTTATAATAGATACTCATATTTCTAGTTACTGCTTTGCATTTCATTCATAAGCAGATGCAGATTTTACACTAAAGCAGCATGGCAGTACTAATCAGCTACTAAAAAAATATGCAGAAAAACCCCTCACCTTAAGATGATAGACGTTTCCCTGTGCCCTCATGACCAGCTCACTAGCAGGAATGGACTGTCCACAGGCACTGCAAGCACCACTGTTTCCAAATAACCTGAAACAGAGGTGATGATCGTGAATAATTTAATACACAGAAGGCTCTCGGCATTTTTGCACATCACTGCCACAGTTTATTACACAACTATTTTAGACTTTCTGACCCCCATCTTCCAACTTGTTTACATGTCATAATATGGAAAAGTATATTTTTGTGTAACAACTGGTAGCTTCACCCTACCTTGGATGTGGTTACACAGGATTTAATCAGAAATATTGACTTACACCTCCAGAAACACAAACAATTCTGTACTACACACATTTTATCAGATTACTGAGTTCATCATAAAAAAAAAAAAGATACAATTCATGACTGGAGTTTAAATGCATTGTGTCCTTGAAATTATATGAAGAACTCTTTTGTACTTTAATCATATCTTGAGATATGAGTCATCAAAAGGGTTAAGAGGATTTGATTGTATATCTAAGAAGACATCATGCTCAGTGTATTGAAACTCCAGTAAACCTCCATCAGTGCAGAGTTTCCATTAGAAACTCTCTGCTATCCAGGTTGATATATAATGTGTATGGGTTAACCTTTTCAATCATGGTGTCAACACTTTAGATTTGCCTCTGCTCATCTCTTTCATCCTAACCTTCTCTCTCTCTTGATAATGAAATGCTTGCTCCAACTTCCCTCTATCTGCTCCTGAGTCCACAATTTAGATTACTTCATCTCTGCTAGCAACAAACTGAATGAAATTTCGATTTGAGCAGAAAGTAATTTACCGGGATCTGGACCCATTTGTCATCATATCTCTCTGGGTGTTTGCTGTATCACTGCAGTTTTCCTATGCAATCAAATGAGACCACAACATCTGCCATTGGGGGGGGGCACACGCAGTGGGGGGAGGGGGGAATAGGCAGAAGAGTGGTGAAGAAAAATATATACATAATTCTTCAAATCCATTTAAAGGCACAACACATCGATTCAAAATATAATACAATAATGATTATTGAGTTCTACTTTTACAGGCTCCGTTAGCTAGAATTAGAAAAACCTTTATTTGCTTTTGCGCCAGTCTCAAATAGACACAAATATTTATAAAGACTACCACAATTCATTTCACAGTGAAAAAGGAAACTGAACTAGCTGGCAGGGTCACAGACCCACTTTTCTGCACGATGTAAAACATAGTAATAGGATTTACAAATTAGCGTATTGGTGTCATAATAAATATTAATATTTGCATCTCCTTCCTGTCCAAATAAAGTCATAAAATTCTGTTTGTGTCAACCTAGGACACACATTACAACAGAATACCCGTAATCTGAATGATTGCAGTGTGCCTCTGTATAAAAATAATTGCTTTGAATTTTCAGAATCTGAGCTTGCAGAGGAGGCTTGTCATGTTCAAACTACTAATTTGCTGTCGCCACTTTATTGAAAATAGCCTGTAAGTTGTTATTAAATGTATCGACTGAACGACAGAGAGAGTAGTAAAACTGCCCCTTAAGATGGCTTTTAATAGGAAGCTGAGAAACAAATTTTGCAGCAGAATCGATTTGAAGAGTTCAATCAAAACTCCATTTCAAAACTAATTAGTCTGAAATCCACGACACATTGACACGTTCTTGCAGAATCACAGTGGTTACAAAGGGAAAGCTGAACTAATACATTGTCAGGACCTCCCGCCAAAGGGACTAAACTGTCTGGAAACTAAAGGTCCATTATTAGGGCATAGTCCAAATGGGGACCAGTTCCAGTTACGTGATACATCAAGGTTACTTCCAAAGCTTTGCAATATGCATTTTCCTTCCTTCAGTTGTTACTAGTAACCAAGTTGGCACTAGAGAAGGTGCACGGGAAGGGCTTCGAGGGGAGGCAGCAAGGCACCGTTACATTTCTAAAGAAAAGATCCAAAAATCTAGGTAAGGGGGGGGTGGCACCAGGGGTATTACTGGGTAGGGCAGGGGAAAAAAAACAAAGATGATGTCAGTTCTCCAGGAGAACCTGAACCTGGCGAGCAGTCTCCCACCACCCCCTGTACAACTGCAGCACCCACCTGCAAGCACAGCTTTCAGAATGCTGATCTCATTGCACTACTTGTCTTCATTAAGCATTCATTGTTACACTATTCTCTCTCAACTAAAAGTGGTCGTGCACCTTCAATGTCTGTGAATGCTAATAAACAGCCAAACTAATCCAGAAGCTTTCCACACATCCTAGGTTTTCCCAGGGCATGTTCCCCAAACAATTCCGCTTTGGGAAGCCACCAGCTGAATATTCTGCTTAAAGTCCTAAAAATTACTTACAAACTCAGAACACCTTTCCACTGCTTTGTACTATTTACCAGGAAAATTAAGCTTATTTTTCCTTCTCTACTATTATGAATGGTTTTGTTCTGTAATACCATTAACAGGAAAAAGGTTTTATCTTAAAAAAAAAAATGTTATTCCTCCTTACCAGTAAAGGAAGTCTTCCACAGTAACTATTCTTTACTGAAAAAGTTGTTTCACATGGTTTCTGGGAGACTGGAGAGCTAATTATCTAACCAGGGGGACTGTCCAGGACACTATTTGATTTAAAAGGCTTGAGGCTTTAGGTGCTCAATTAAGTAGCTATCGGTCTCAGACTGGACTTTAATGGGCTCTTTTCTCTTTAACTGCAGCAATGGGTAGAGATACCCCAGGTCAGGCTAATTAAAGCCAGGGGACTCTTTAATTGTGATGACAGAATTGGTTTCAGTTTCCTCTTTGGGTCCTCAGTCCAAGAAGGTCATTAATATTTCAACATTTGGGCAATGCAATCAATCACAAACATCAAGAGGTTCCCTGTATGGACAAGGCAGCTCTTCTACACTTAGCAGCATTTTACTGAGCCACCTTAAATTAACTACTGTGTGCTTCCAACACAGCATTCCCCACACCCCTAAACACACAAATGCTCCTCGGTTTTTTGGTTGGTGGGGATTTTTTGGGTGGTTTTTTTTCCCGAACTTTCTGTACAAGAGTAGGAATGAAGGCAGCAAGAAACCTTTTCAGCCCAGTTTCCTGTCTCACTATTCAAAATTCAGCATCAGCAGAAACACATCTCTAGCAACTTGTACTAACAAAATAAGGTTCCAGTCGTTTCCAAAATCATGGAGACAGATTTAAGCACTCTGATTCTTGCATGACATGGTGCACATTTGTACACATAAACATATATCCAATCCCGAGCAAAGAGAAATGCACATCCAGACTTACTGATCCAGAAGCAATCCGTGTTTCTGTACATTCCCTACATTTAATCTAAATTCTGCACCAGCTATATTAAATGTAACAAAGAAAGGCAACAGAGAAATTATGCCTGAAGCCAAGTCCATTAAAGGTACTTCAGAATAACTAGAGACCAAGCACCTTAAAAGCACCAGAAGCTATTGATACTTAAAAGGGGGGCTGTGCATAATGGCAAGTGCTGCATTAGAGAAGGGGAAGAAAAAAAGGAGAAAAAAAAAACCCAGCCAAATTACGCTTGGTTAATTCAGAGTAACAGATCTGCCCCCAAGTGAATTGGAGGCCTTGAATTAATTCTGTTATGACAAATCAAGATAAACGTTCCCCCTAAATTGCATGCGATTTAATTAATTTTTGAGATCCTGTTTTTTTTTTTTTCCTAGCTAATAGTTCACATGCTCCTGTGCTGTCATTGTGCTTGAGTGGGCAGACTTCAAAGTGATATTAAATAACCAACTATTAGATTTACCTAGCACGTCCTATTGGAAAAGTGCCATTTAATTACCTAGCCTGTTCAATTAAAGGGACAGCATTCCCTGAACATAGCAGCTTGCCGCTGATTACCAGGGAAATGAACTGGCTGCCTGGCGGCCCCTTCCCCGCCCCCCCCGCCCCGGGGCCGCGGCCCCTCCGCGCTGCGCGGACCGGAGCGGAGCGGCGCGGCCGACCGGGAGGGGCGCCGGGCGCTGCCCCTTTAAGAGGCGCCCGGGCAGCCTCCCCCTCTCCCTTCTCCCCACCACTCCCTGCTCTCTCTTAGAGGCCAATTTTGTTAATTAAATGTTTTGTTTGCGACGCGGCTCTCATTCATTTCGGACACGTCATTCGGAGCAGATCTAAGCCAGGGACCAGATCTCATTAGATAAAACCTATCAGAACTAAGAGAAAATGGAGGAGACACTAATTAAAGCTTTTAATTGTGCGGATTCGCTGCCACGCTGCTGCTTTATCTGGCATCTTAAGGTTGGGAGGGCTGCGCTCCACTCCCCTCCCTGAGCGCGCTGCTTGCCGTGAGGAGGGAGGGGAACGGAGCGGGGTTTTCACCTCCCTCTCTTTTCCCAGGAACCTTGGCCTTCAATGAAAGCTGCTGCTGTAGCTCTACGGCCAATTTGTTTTCAGGTTTTGGGACGATTGGGGGGAGGCGAGAGGGAGGAGCGGAGAGGGAGGGAAAGGGGAGTGTTGTGTTGTTTAAACAACAAAAAACCCCACATACAGCTTCAGACGGTTAAAAAGCTCATTAATAAACGGCCCTGTGGTCTTGGCCCGTAAGAGTGAAGTCCCTTTCACCTGGCGCCTGCCAGGCCGATCAATCCTCTTTCTCATTTGTTGAATTGCGTCTAGCGTGCCCCCCATCTCAAACTGTGCCTGTGGCTCTTGCCTGGGGAAAGGATGGGCCACCCCAAAAGCCCTATGGAAAACTAAGAGGGGAAAGGATGGCAGAGAGAAAATGGAGAAAGACTCAATGTCAGATGGCTGGCATTGCCTGCACAACCAAATGCAGCCATTTCAAATAAGAAAACGTTGAGTGCCTCGCTCATGCCAGCATGGCCCACGAGGAAGCCCACAAAGTCCATTTCCAGCGGGAAAGCTCCAAGTTAACTCAGCCCTGGCAGGGCCAGGCCATCCTACCCCACCTTGAGTGTATGGTGTCCAGTTCAAGTTTCAGCAAGCATCTGTCAGAGTTATTTTTGCAAGTCAAATTACACAGATCTAAAGAGAAGTCAGTCGATAGGACAAGGAGATCAATTCAAACCCCTCATCTGATAAAGCATCCTATTCATAATCGCCTACATTAAAATAAACGAGTATTAATTTTTGGCAACACAAGACCAGAGGACTGCGATAAGCTTGCCTGAACTTGCCTCTGGGATACAGTGGACGCATCTTCTCTTTTTAATTAGTAGCAATCAGACATGAGGGTTTGTCTGATGGTGTTGGCCGAGTGATGAATCTGTACTATTCAGTGCATGTTACCAGTAGTGTCAATTTTTCCACTTCAAACGAGACTCCCTAACACCGTTCTGGTCTACTGAATTACAATTCTGCCAGGCTTAGGCTTGTTGCTTAGGACGATGACCAGAAAGCACCATTAACCATCCACTACATGCTGATTTTTTAGCGTTTCTCTCTAAAAATACCCCCAAAAACTACTGAAGCTAAGGCTTCGATTCCTCAGAGATACCAAGGGACATGTTTTACCTACTTAACTTCCCAAAGCCACAGCCACGTACCAGGTCTGAGGCTGCACTATCAGGGTAATAACTTTGTGCTCTTAAACTAAGGAGATCTCTCTGCATATGCACACGTTCAGTACAGTCTACATCTTCTAGAACAGAAGTCAAGTTTTACAACATAAGCGAACTTGTAACACTTGATGGCTGCTTCTGGTTGGGTTTTTTTTCAGCAAGTTAAAAAAAAATGGAACCTTTTGGCCGTCAGGGAGTGGGGAAATCCTTAGTTAACTCTTGACATTTACTGTAAATGAGAAGCCAGAAGCATTTAAACAGAACACAATTTGTTTTAACTAAGCGTTTCTGTGATGCCGGAAAGGTATGGGGCTTTTTTGTTGTTTTTTTTAATTACTGAATGTTGAAACAGAACACCTCCTTGAAGCATTCATGTGCATCAGTCTATCAAACCATTTACTCAAATTAAATGTGTAATCCTTCAAAATGCCTCCTTTTAAATTAATGAGTTTAAGTAGCTTGAGTTCACCTGAAAAGATCGTACGGGCACCTGACCTCATGAATTCTTTCTATTAATTATATTGGAAACTTGTTGGAAGGGATACTCTGCATAATCTTACTGTACCCCAACAGATGTGAGATTAGTGAAGCTTAGTTCCCCCTACCCAAATCTGTGGCATTTAAAACAAATAGCTTCGAAAGAGAAAGAGATAAGAAATAAAGGGCACGAGCATATACGTCCTCTCCTAGCTCCTGCATTTTCTATACTGCAAGTTAAGAGAAATGCTGGTTCAAAGCTTCTCTGTAACAATGCAAAGACAAACATCATATCCCTGGTTTTTGCTATAAGTAGAATCAGTGGCCCTCCAACTGACGGTTAATCAGCTCTTTCACAGGGAGAACAGAGAATGAGTCATTTTGTTTCCACTCAAAGGAGTTTAAAGGTGCTTATGTAAATATCATAATTAATCAGATACTAAAGGCAGGCATTTCATTATTTAGTACCTCTGCCACAGCCTTATTTAAGCCCTACGATTTTAACATTTACCGTTCAGATATGCACACTTCTCCTTCAACACTACAACAAAGCAGATTAATTTAGCCTCTCTGATTGCTGTTTATTTTTAGTTAGGACTTGTTTTGTGCTGACAAACCACTTTAAAGTTACAGTCGTCGTTCCGCCCCCTCCGCCCCCCAACTCTTCCCTCCACTTGGCAGTCGCAACTACGCCCTGGGCTAGGCGCTAACATCCGCACCCGCACGTCTCTCCGTTCTAATGAAGGAGCGATCCTGAGCCAGCCCGCCCCCCTCTGCCCCTCGGACACCCACCGCGAAAACGGGGCGAGGGGGAAGAGAAAAATGGAGAAAAAGGCATGGAGGAAGGGGGAAAGGGGTCCTCGACAGCCCAGCCGTCGCCTCACCTGATGTAGTCGTTTCTGCAGAGGATCATCCCGCTCTTGGTGTAGCAGGAGGTGCCGATGTCGCCCAGCTGGGCCTGGCAGCAGGAGCACTTGAGGCAGCGGCTGTGCCAGTAGCTGTCCATGGCGTAGAGCAGGAAGCGGTCGGCGATCTTCCCCCCGCAGCCGGCGCACCTCTTCCAGGAGAGGGAGCCCGCCGTGACCGGGGGCGGCTGCGCGCTGCCGCCGGGGTTCACCATGGCCTGCGCGGAGAGAGGGGCGGGGGGGTCAGCGCTGGCACCGGGGCCGGGACCGGGGCCGGGACCCGCACCACTGCCGGGACCAGACCGCACCAGGACCCGCACCGGGGCCGGGGCGCGGCCGCGCAGCTGGCGGGGATCGGGGGCAGAGCGAGCCCCGCCGCCCCCTCCGCTCCGGGCTTGTGCAGCTGCAGCTCACAAGTCAGGAACAGTCCCGGGGTTTGTTTTGCTTATGAGAAAAAAAAAAAAGTGTGTGAAGAGTTGGGGGGGGAAGTTGTGAAACTGGTTTTTCAGTCTAGGAGAGGCTCCGCAGGCTCAGGGCGGTAACGAGGGGCTCGGGACCGGCCCTCCAGACCTCCAGATTTTAATTTTTTTTTTGTAGCTGTATTTTGGAGACCTAAAAACACCCAGAGAAAACACTCCAGACTGAGGACACTGGCCCGTATAATAGATCACTGAACTTTAGGACGCCTGTTAACTTCCTACACAAACATACTCAACTTTTGTCTCGCTAATCTGCCCTTGATCAGCAGTTTAAATGCTAAAGCTTTGTTAAAAAAAAAAAAAAAAGTTTCCCGACCCTAGGAAACCAGCAGAGTAATGAAGTGCACCACTCCGGCTGCGGTTACTCTGGCCGCCCCTGAAACTGCTACTAAGGGCATTTTTCACTTTCTAATAAATGCTTTATGCAAGCAGGACAACCGAGAGATAATATAGGAATCAATTCATAAAGCTTACTCTAAACCGATTAATTTGTTGCCTTCAATCCAGAGTCCAATAAACTCCCGGTGTTCCTCTAGTCACTTATACTATAAAAAGATCAAGTTATTTACTGCCAATTAAGCAGCATGTTTTGTCTTTGTCCTTTGTAAGCCGTATGTGCTCATGCCGAGGCATCTGGCTATCTGCTAAGGACCTTCAGACTGATACGTCCAGAGAAGCGAGGACAAACTTTTCCTGCCACTGGCCCAACTCGGCTGCAGAATGAGAACTAAGGCCGATTTAAGAACACATTTCCTCAGAAAGAGTACCTGGAGGTATGTCCAGTGACCGCACAATAAACCAGGAGAACTGCACCAATTAAGCTGTAACAAAAACCCTGAGACTTTGGAAAGAAAACCACTCTAAAAGCCATTAGCATTGCATTTATCTGAAGGCATCGTATACCTTTATGTAAATTGATTTCTGATGCATTTGTTCAAGGAATTGCCTTTTGTTACAGTTTCCAGCTACAGCCTAAATGAATCTGCATTTCCTGCTCCAAGTCTTTAAACCGTTTTCCTACGCTTTAAATCACTTCGGATACCTTAAAAGAAAGAAAAAGGCTCCATACCACCACCTTAGCCCGTCTTTGTCGAAGGCAAATATGTATAAATATAAAATGGGAAATGTTACACTGAGAAAACCATCCAGTAACCCCATTAAGCTAAAGCTCTTAAGGACAAGCAATACCTTAATGCTGATTAAATCTAAAAAGATGAATCAAGAGGACTGACCAGAAAGTGACTCCCTTGATAACTAAGGACGGGCCCTCATCAAGTTTCATTTAGAGTTGAGGGGGGGGAAAGCTTTTAACTTAAATAGGCTTACTCTAGTAATTACACAGCCAAGCAATTTAGGTCCTGGGATAGGAGTCAGTGAAATAGAAAGCAGAGCTGGAAGCTAGAAGTAAAATAACCCCCCCGTTTAACAGCGTCTCTGGTGCTTTTTTAATGGAGACCAAGGGAGGGACAAGCGGAGAGCTGGCAATTTGTAGTACAAAAATGGATGCTTAATTCATGTCTTGGTTTTAATTAGGTGATTCACCGAATTTCTCCTGGATTGAAACAAAAGACCGTGTGGGGGGCAGAAAGGGAACCGGAGAGGAGAGAAATAGAGAGCTCACTTTGATCTTTTCTGCCACTGTTTCAGAACAGTGTTTACTACGGGGGAAGCGGGTGTCCCAGGGCCCAACCCCCCCGCCTCCCCATCCCCTCCATTCACAGCCGAGGCAGGCAGAGCCCTTTCCCGGCGGCAGCTGGGAAGGGGGGCAAGGGAAGGGAAGGCGCTTTGGCGGCGGCCGCCAGGCTTTGTACGCGGGGCCGCGACAATGCCCGGGGCGCCCCGCTCCGCGCCCCTCCGCCCGGAGGTGCGGGCACCGCGCACACGAACGCCGCGGAACGCGGGGGAGCGCCCGCCACTTCTTACCTGCTTCCCCTCTATATTGCAAAAGGCCGGGGAGCGCCGCTCGGGGTGTCTGAAGAGGTCTCCTTGCAAAGAAACAAGCACAGCGCTCGCCCTCTCGCCGGCTGGAGGGAGCGCTGGAGGGAGCCCCCTGCCCGGCAAGGGGCAGCCCAGGCTGGAAAAATATAGATATTGCTATGAGAGGCGTCTGCCCGGGTCCTTCCTCCCGCTCCCGCTTCCCGGGAGGGGAGCTGCAGAGCTCGGTCCCCGCCGCTGAGCCGCACACGCAGGGCGCCGCCGCCGCTCGCTGCTGCAATCGNAGTGCCCGTGTGGGTGCGTGTGTGCCCGCACGGTGCGCGTGTGCCCGCTGCCCTCACACATGTGTTACTGACAGAGCAGAATCCCAACTACACTCCGGCTCGGCGCCCCCGTCAGCCCGCCGCAGCCAATCCGCCCCCGGCTTGTTCAGGCGGAATAATAAAACCTGCCAATCCCCGAGAAGACAAAGGAATGAGTGAAAGGGGA